>VZUI01042477.1:0-19961 GCA_013401135.1 Cettia cetti | reverse complement strand
GGATGGCGAGATCCCGGGGGATCGGGCGCCGAGATGGCGGGGGAGGCCGTGGGGGTGGGCGGCTGCGAGCGCAGGGACCGAGGGGCTTTCCCCCATTCCCGAGCAAGGCGCCCTGCGGGGGCGGATGCGGGAGCCGAGGGCGGGGGGGGGGCCGTGCGGGAGGGCCGTGGGAAGGTGTGATCGGGCTGGGGGCTGTTCGGCGTCCCCTCCCCAGCGTAGACCCCGGTGAGGGGCGCTGGGGGTGAGGGCAGGACCGGGGGGGCGCAGCCCCGGTGGCCGGCGGAGGATGAGGAGGCTCCTGAGCCCTGGGAGAGGAAGGATTTGGTGGGCGCTGGGACCCCCGCGCTGGGGGGGCCGCGGGTGGGGCAGTCCCGGGCAGGGGATCCCGCGGGCCGGGCCCGCGCGGGGGAATCCCGGGGTGGATCCGCGGGGCCGGGGCGGGAGGTGTGTGCCCGGGCCGGCGGGCAAGGCGAGGGGGAGGCCCGGGGAGGACCTCGGCGGGGGCCAGGGAGTGTCCCGAGCGGGTGGGGAGGAGCTGGGCCCTGGAGCAGGGCCGGGTCCTCCCCCCCTGTCCCGCTGCCAGCTCCCCTTTGGCAGCTCGCTGCTCTTCGCAGCCCCTTCCCGGCTGCTCCGGGAGCACATGGTCCCCCCAGAGCCGGCCCGCCGTGTCCCCTCCGGGCCCTGCCTGGCCTTCCCGAGCCTCGTGCCGGTGCCCTGCCCCAAAATGTCCCTAACCGGGGCTGTCGCTTCCCTCCTGCGCAGACCAAGAGAGCACCGAGGAGATGTCGGCTGTGAAGCCCGACAAGGGCGAAGGCGACGCCAGCAGCACGAGCAGCGCTGGCGGTGGGGAGGCCCAGGTGAGTGGGGGGAGGATCGGCCCCCGCCCGGCCCCGCTGGCTCCGGGGAAGTCGTGGCAAAGTCCAGGGCCGGGCCGAGCTGTTTGCCGGGCCCAGGCGAGCGTTTCAGCGCGGGCAGGAAGAGGAGGGTGAGCGCTGCCAAGCAGCGCCCGTGGCTTCCCCTCCTCCCCGGCTCTCCTCGGAAACTCGCAGTTCCCCTGCTCCCGGTGACACCACAGCCCCCGCTGGCCCTTCTCCAGCTCGGGGAGCCCAGGAATGACCCTCCTTCCTGGGGGGTTGTTGTGCCTCAGGGCAATTCCCCGCCTTCAGGGTGGAGGAGCCCTCTCTTCTCTTGCCTTTCCTAGTCAGGCTGCCTCTCAAAAGGCTTTTCCCTGTGGGTTCAGGCTGTCCTGGCCTGACAGCCCTGTGCCTGGCAGTTGTATTTTTCCGGCTGTGGGTGGGTTTGTTCAGGAAGAAGTGTTTATCTTTTCCGAGTATGCTCCTCCCTGTTTTCTCTTTTTAAGTTTTTGTTTTGTTTTGTTTTGTTTTGTTTCCCCGTTTTTGTTTTTTTTTTCTTTCACTCTGGGCCTGCCCCTCGGTCCGCCTTCCACCCCGGTAACTCCTCCTCTCCTCCCCAGGAGTCACAGCCGTCCCCGCTGGCCCTGCTGGCAGCCACCTGCAGCCGCATCGAGTCTCCCAATGAGAACTCCAACAGCTCCCAGGGCCAGCAGGGCGGGAGCAGCGAGCTGGACCTGAACGCTGCCGCCGCCCAGCTCACGCAGTCGGCCAACGGCTGGCAGATCATCTCGGCAGGCTCCAGCACCCCCACGGGCTCCAAGGAGCCGGGCAGCAACGGCAGCAACGGCGGCGACGCCTCCAAGAGCCGCCCGGTCAGCACCGGGCCCTACGTTGTCACCTCGGCGTCCGGCCTGCAGAACCAGCAGGTGCTCACGGGCCTGCCGGGCGTCATCCCCAACATCCAGTACCAGGTGATCCCCCAGTTCCAGACCATCGACGGGCAGCAGCTGCAGTTTGCCACCGCCCCTGCGCAGGTGAACGTGCAGCAGGATGCCTCGGGGCAGCTGCAGATCATCCCCGGCTCCAACCAGCAGATCATCACGAGCCGTGCGGGCGGCAGCAACCTCATCACCATGCCCAACCTGCTGCAGCAGGCCGTGCCCATCCAGGGCGTGGGGCTGGCCAACAACAGCCTCTCGGGGCAGACCCAGTACGTGGCCAACGTGCCCGTGGCCCTGAACGGCAACATCACCCTGCTGCCGGTCAACAGCGTGGCCGCCAGCCTGGCCCCCACATCCCAGACGGGCACCCTGAGCAGCTCGGGCTCGCCGGACAGCAGCTCCCAGCCGGCCACCTCGGGGGCTGCCAGCAGCTCGGGCAGCACGGCCACGTCCCAGGCCAGCTCGGGCGCCTTCTTCACCAACGCCAACAGCTACTCCACCACCACCACCACCAGTAACGTGGGCGTCATGAATTTCTCCACCAGCGCCACGGTGGGCACCAACGTGCAGGCGCAGACCCCCCAGAGGGCCAGCAGCGTCCCCAGCTCGGACTCTCTGCAGACCCCGGTGTCCGGGGTGGCCCTGCAGCCAGGGCAGCAGAAGGAGGGGGATCAGAGTCAGCAGTCGCAGCAGCAGCAGCAGATCCTGATCCAGCCGCAGCTGGTCCAAGGAGGGCAGACAATCCAAGCCCTCCAGACCACCCCGCTGTCAGGCCAGACCTTTGCCACTCAAGCCATCTCCCAAGACACCTTGCAGAACCTGCAGCTCCAAGCCGTGCCCAACTCCGGCCCCATCATCATCCGCACGCCCACAGTGGGTCCCAACGGGCAGGTGAGCTGGCAGACCATCCAGCTGCAGAACCTGCAGGTGCAGAACCCCCAGGCGCAGACAATCACGCTGGCCCCCATGCAGGGGGTGTCGCTGGGCCAGACGGGCAGCACCAGCACCACGCTGACCCCCATCGCCTCCCTGCCCAGTGGCACCGTCACCGTCAACGCCGCCCAGCTCTCCTCCGTGCCGGGCCTCCAGACTATTAACCTCAGTGCCTTGGGAGCGTCCGGGATCCAGGTGCACCAGCTGCAGGGGCTGCCCCTGGCCATCGCCAACGCCCCCGGTGAGTGCTCGGGTCTCTTTGGCAGCCAGGCACGGGAAGGAGGAGCGCTGGACCCTGCGGGGCTGGGCTGGGCGTGGTTGGTGTCAAATGTGTTGGCAAGTGGGGTGGGGCTTGTGCTGGCCCTGGGGTCGCACTGTGTTGGTCACCAGAAGACGCTAAAGGGCTTTTTGGGGAGTTTAAGTCTTGAGAAGAAGGGGAGGAGGTGGATGTGGGGGAAATGTGGAGAAGAAGGGGGACACTTGGTTTTGTGCCACTGTCCTGCCCTGCTGGCCACCCAGAAGTCAGGGCTGGGGTGAGGACCCGAGTCCAGCTCGGCTGCTTGGCTGAGCCTGTAAAGAGTCATGGCCATAAAACACAGGGATTAACTGAAAACCCCATGAAAACAAACAGAGTCACGGAGCCGCGGGGAATTTCCTCACAGGGGCGGAAGAAAGGGCTCATTAAGTGTCTGGGTGCTGGCGCGGGACAGCGTGACCTCAGCGTGGCCCAGACGGTCCCGTGGGCACGGGGCACCCTGCTGACATCCCCGGGGATCCATCCCACCGTCTCCCACAGCCTGGGAAAAGCGGGATACGTGAATGTGGGAGCTGGGCTGGAGCCTGCTCAGCTTCTACCACGGAAGGGGTCGGTTCTGGGAACGCTCTCCACTTGCTTTTCCACTGTTTTCCTTGGTTTTTTGTTTTTTGTTGGTTTTTTTTTTCTTTTTTGGTTTGGTTTGTGTTCTGGCACTGGCTAAAAGGGCTGTTGCTGGATTTAGTCACAGTTGAGAGGCAGCAGAAAATGTTGCTCAATCCAGCCCGTGCTTCCCTCTCGCGAGAGGCGGCGGCTGCTTCCCCCGGGCTTGTTTTGCAGCATTATTTTGGGCTGTTGCTACAGCAGCTTGGCTCGCAGGCGAGCCACGGCTCACTCCAGCCTCGGGATTAGCCTGATCCTTGGATTTCCCCGAGCGCAGGGACCCGCGGGGGGCTCCCACCAGCCGGGGCTGGCACCCGGTGGGGGACAAGCGTGACCTCTGTGACCCCCGGGGTGTGCAGGGTCCCCTCTGTGCCATCCCCGCTCCTGGGGCGGCTCCCGCCGAGCCCGGGGCTCATTCCTTGCCTGCTCCCGGGCTCGTTCCTTGTTTTGAAGGTGCTGGAGAAAGGCATGGGCGAGCCCCAGTTCCTGTATTCGTGCCTGGCTCTGCCCTCGGAGGTGGAACAGGGAGGAACGTTCTAGAGACCACCCATCCAACGAGCTCACGCTGCGAGGCCGCTGCCTCCTCCTCCTCCTTTTTCTCCTCCTCCTCCTCTCCTTTTTTTTAGCTCAGCAGCTCTCAGTCCTTGATCCGCGGTGACGAATTCCCCGCGAGCGGTGGCGGCAGCAGCAGTGGGGCCTCCTGGCTCTGTCCCCAGCCCTGGGGACATGACGCTGGCACTGTCGCTGTGACACGGGGACATTTGAAATGGGAAGCCAGAGCAGGGTTCAAAGTGGTTTTCTGGGGAGCCCCAGCTCCCTGGGATGGTCCAGAAGGCTCCTGGGATGAAATGGGGAAAGCTGTGGCCAGGACAGAGCTCCCTGGCACCGATCCAGTGGCAGGATTTGACTCCAGGCTGGAGGAGATTTTCTCTGGCCGTGTCCCTCAGACGTGACAGTGGGTCCCTTTGTCCCCCCCAGCCACCACCAGCCCTTCTCCAGGGGGTGCTGAGCCCCCCAGACCTGCGTCCCTCCAGATCCCAGCTCTCCAGTGGGAATTTGAGGGAGGAGTTTGTTCCTAACCCTTCCCAAATCCCTGAGTGTTTTCCAAGCCTCCACATGTGCTGGAACTTTCTGCTTCAGGCAAGGAGCTGGGGGGGATTTTTGGAGCAGGAAAAGCTCCTCTGCTTCCGGGGAGAGGCAGATGGAGAATGAACCCTTGCTGGGGAGGGCACTGTCGCTGGTTTTCCTTGGATCCTGCTGCGTGTTCCGGGCTGCAGGAAGGAGGAGGTGCCCAGCCAGGGGTGTGGTGGCCCCAGCTGCCACCTGGGCTGGCAGCACTGCGTGTCCTGTCCCTTCCAGAGCTCAGCTCGGCCTCCTGGGGGCTTCTGTGTCCCCTCGTGGGTGGGGGGCTGTGGCTCCCAGCCCCTCGGGTCTGTTGCCAATGAGGTTTTCTCCTGTTTTTTGGCAGGGGAAAAGTCCCTCAGGGAGAAAGCAATGCCTGAAAAGGTCTTTAAAACTCAAGATTTTTTTCTGCTGGGTGTGATGCAGAGCCCAGCTCTCTGGGCAGG
This sequence comes from Cettia cetti, assembly GCA_013401135.1. Classification (NCBI taxonomy): domain Eukaryota; kingdom Metazoa; phylum Chordata; class Aves; order Passeriformes; family Sylviidae; genus Cettia; species Cettia cetti. Next base: position 14,749 of record VZUI01042477.1, on the reverse strand, counting down.
TCTGGCTCCGTGTCTGTGTTAGCAGGAGGCTCGAAGGCTCTTTCCTCCTCCTCCCTGGCTGGGCTGGGACGGAGCAGAGGCAGGGGCGGGTCTGTGACCACCAGGGGTGGCATGTGGGCAAACAGGCCCTGCTGGCACCCCCAGAGCCAGGGAGGGGGGGATTTCTTCAGCTTCCCACACCCCAAAACCCTCCCGGGACTGCTGCCAGCTCTGCCAGTGTGGGTGGGCACCGGGACAGGGTCTGGGGCTCATGTGGGGGCTGCAGCATCCCCGTGGGGGTCTGAGAGCCACCTCAGTGCCACCCCAGCCCCAGGGGGGGACATCCTGTGTGAGGGGGATGATGGCGGGGATTTTGTGACATCGGGGTTTCTCTTCCTCTTTTGTCGTAGGGAGGAGGACAGGGACTGTTCTGAGCTCGATGTCCTTAGAGGGCTCTGTCCCCTGTCCCTGGCAGAGCCCTGCTGTCCCCACATCCCTGTCCCAACCCTGCCTGGCTGAGGAATGTGCTGGGTAAAGGGGTGACCACCAGAGAGGTCAGCACTGGAATTAACCCCCCTTGTTTTGGGGGCACTCAAGGGATATCCCTCCTTTTGGAATGTTTGATTCCAGGCCTGGATGGAGCTGTTGGGTGGGATTGGGATTTTCTGGGCAGCACGAGCTCTCTTCCAGCTCCTTGGATGGAGGATGTGGGGGAATCGAGCAGTGGGACATCGGGACTGTCCTGAAAGAAAAATCCCCTGGTGGGTGCAGGAGCCCTTGGCAATGTGTTCAGCAAACCCCTCCCTGCTCCCACCTCATCCCTCCAGGGCCCTTCCCAGCGTCAGGCCAGTGGCACAAAGCCCTGATTGTGTCCTGTTTGCTGGTTTTTAAGGGCAGCTTTGTAGCAGGGCCTGGCTGAGGCATCCACATGGCATCGAGTGTGGCGGGGAGGGGAGGACGGGGCCGGAGCCGCCCGTGACGCGAGCCCTTGTTTGCCTCCCGCACCCGTGACATCATGGCACAGAGCTTATTGTGAAACTTCCTGCTCCAAATCCCAGCCAGGCTGGACTGCACAGCCCCTCTGGATTCCTTGGCTGACCTCTGTTCCTGTCGTTCGCTGGGGATGGAAACGAATCCCCCGAGAGCCCAGGGTTCGCCTGGGAAGAAAGGGAGCGGTCCCAGCAGAGCCTGTGCTGTCGCTGCTTTGTCTGCCTGAGGTTGTGCCCCACACAAAGTCCCCGTGGGGGACACCCTGTGGGTGCTGGACTCTGTGGGGCAGCCCTGCTCCTCCTCCTTTTCTCTCCCTGCTGCTGCTCCGGGCCAGGCTCGGCGGGGCTGGGAAGGGTTGGCGGCCGTGCCGGTCGGACGGGTCGGGTGCGCGGCACCCACCCCGTGACTCCTCCCAGGAGAGGTCCCGGCTCCAGACCCGTCTGCCAGGCCCTGATCTGCCTCTCCCTTTTATCTGGGTCAGCCCCAGCCCCGCTGGAGCCCTGTCCTTATCACCCCACGCAGGAGACACGTCCTGGCTCCCGGCCTTGGGGGAGTTTCCGCGTGGCTCCTTTCCAGAGCGTCGGCTCCCACCTTAGCACAGCTGGCAGCGTCCAGACGGCTCCTCATCCCCTCCCAGCCCACCTCAGGATGCCTGGGTTAGATCCTGGGACTGATACAGGCGTCAGTTCCTCCTCGGGATTAAAAACTGGGGATTTATGTCCTGGGAGAGCATCGGCCCTTGACTGCGGTGAGGGAGAGGCGCACAGGGGTTGGGTGAGGTGGGAGATGCCTGCTGGAGTTCCCTGCCTTGGGAATTGCCCTTCCCGGTCTCATCCAGGCATTTTCCTCCTTCCACAGCCCTCATGCAGGGATTTCTGGATGTCAGGGACCTGCCTGTGCTGCAGGGTGAGGTGCTCTGGGTGCTTTCACCCCAGCAAAGGCAAGGCAGGACTGCAGGCTGTGCCACTTTTGTGATAATTCAGACAGGAATTTAAAGGGCAGAGGGGCTCTCTCTGTCAGTCTGCAGCATGACAGAGGCATCTGGCAAACCCTGGAGGATTCAGGGATGATGAGGTGATTCCCTGCCTCAGCTCTGTCCCCTTTTACAGTCCACCTCACTCATTCCATCGGCTCCATTCCAATTTATCCCTTGCTCCAAAAGGAAGTGTCGCTCATCCTGACGCACAGAAACCTCCAGCAATTACAGGAGCTGGCCAAGGAGTGGCTTCTGGAGTCATCAGAGTCCAAATTAAAGCCCAATTACTCACTGGGCTGCAGACTTCCAGCCTGCCCCATCCCCTGGTTCCCTCTCTGCTGCCCCAGTCTCCAAGGAATTGCTGAGCCAGAGCTTGGCTCATTTACATGGATGAGCTCCTGGTGCAGATTAACTCATTTTGCAAACCAGGGAGGGAATCAGATGGGGAAAAAACCAAAAGGACGTCGTTCCAAAGCCACTTTGTCCTTTTGTGCAGCTCTTTGGTGTGTCTGGAGCAGCTGGGGTTTGTTCTGGGCAGGGCAGTGACCCCAAAAACCGGGCAGGAAATGGGGAGAACTCAAATTGTGAGCCAGCAAATGTGTATTTTGGAGGTATTTTCAGGAACACGCCCCGAGAGGTTGGGGCTGCGTGTCCCCAGGTTTTGCTTTTCTTTCTTTTCACCTGAAAACTTCCTCGTGCCTGAAGCCACGTCGTGCCTGGTGCCAGCTCTCCCCCCTCACCCTCTGTCTGCTGCCTCTGCCCAGGCACAGCTGCCAGAGGTGCAGAGTTTGCACAGTCAGCCCCGGTTTGTTGGTTTGGGGTTTTATTTCCAGCTCTTCCCCTAAAAATGAACACAGGGTCTGTTCCCCTGCCTGAGGTGGGCCAGGGTGGGTGTGAGAGCTCCTCTCTCCTCCCTGCCTGGCATTTCTCACCTCCTGGTAGGTTGCTAAATAAAGCAAACAAACCCCAGCTTTTTCCTGCACAAGGAACACCTTGTCTGCAGAGCATTCCCAAGCCAACATTCCGGGGCTTGGGGTTTTTTAGTGGGACACCAGAAACTGCCTCATTCCTGGGGGGTCTCCGAGGTCGCTGGTGGAGCAGGGCCAGGGGCAGCTCCCCTCTCCTGCCTTCCCCAAACCCCTCTTTCTCCCCAGCCTTTTTTCAAGGATTAAACCTCTTGTTCTATTAATAATATATTTTTTCCAGGGCTTTGCTGACCTGAGTGTGGAGCCTCCAGGGAAGCTTTAGTCTTAGCAGGGACGTGTATTAGTGGGGATAATAAACGTGAATTATCCTCTCTGCCCACTTTTCCCCTGAACCTGTCATATCCCAGAGCCTTCAGGGCTCCAGCTTGGGGTGGGATGATCCCTGCAGGTCCAGGATCTGCTGCCCTGGATTTAAACCTTGCTGAGAGGCAGCCACAGATCTCCACAGCAGCAGGATTTGGGTTTGTTCCCCCCGTGCCAAAAGCCCAGAAAACGCCGCGTAGGCTTTTGCCTCTTGGAGGATTGAAGCTGTTCCGAGGCATCCTGACTGGATTCTCCCCCTCCCTGGTGAACTTTGGGGGAGAGAACTTGTGTTTCCTCCTGATTTGGGGTTTTTGAGGGGAGAGAAGTTGTGTTTTCTCCTGGATTTTTCTTTTTTTTTTTTCCCGTTGGTGTTTTTTTTTTTCCCCAGCAGCTCTCCCCATCCGGGGAAATCTCTAATCCGTGGCTGGAGCACAAAGCTGTCAGCTCTGGCTTAGGAAGCTTAAAAACCCCTGCCAGGCTCCCCCCGTGCAGGGCTGTGACTGCAGACACGTCACAGGAGCTGCAGGGAGGGACTGGGAAGCTCCTGAAATCCTCAACTTTGCAGGGAGCTCGGGAACGTGGCACCAAGGGCCAGGCTTCAGACGGTGTCACCTTTGGAGGGGACAGTGTCCTCCTCCAGGCCTGGCTGGGACAGCATTGCTGTGCTCCCAGGGGTTGGTGCCAGGCTAGGTGAAGGGACCCTTGGGATCTCTGGGGGTTTGTGGGGCCAGCTGACAAACCCCAAAAAGCCCCAGGTGACATCCTGGCTGTCCTGCCCTGTCCCCTGTGTGACAGGGTCGGGCTCTGCTCCCGGGGGTGCCCATTCCAGGGAGTCTGGATCCCAGTCTGCTCCTGCCTCTTCTCCCAGCTGATAGGACATGGGCAAACAGCCTCAGGCTGTGCTGGGAAGCTTTAGCGTGAATTTTAGGGAAGATTTCTTCACTTTCCTGGTGGTTTTTGTCCTTCCCTGAGCCCCAGGGACCCGTTCTGGTGGCTCCTGTCCCTCCTGAGCGTGGAGCTTTACCCAGGCACCGCTGACGCCTGCTGGCACCGGCGCCACCGGGGACTGGGGAAGTTGTTCCTGCCAGGAATTCTTCCTCGTTCCCAGCGCCGTCTCCAGGTTGTGAAATTCCCTTCTGGCACCTCCAGGAGCGCCCAGCCTGTGCCTCGTGGGGGATTTGAAATTTATCCTTCTCCAGCCCCCCCCCCGGCTCCTGCCTCCGAGCTCCTACGTGGAAAACTGGGATTGTAAAGGGAATTGCCCTGCCTGGCCGAGGGGCTGGTCTCAGCAGGGCTTCCCAGAAGGATCGTGGGCTTGGGAATGCCAGCTTTGGAAAGGGCAGCCTCCGGAGAGCTGGGCAGAGGGGAGGCAGTGAGTGACCAGCAGCCCCTGGACACCCCCACTGACCTTCCTGCCGCCTCATTCTCACTGGAGCTGCTGGAAACTGCACCAGGAGAAGCTCCAGATGGGTTTTTGGGAATAATTCCTGCCTGGAGCTTCTTTTCCCAGCATCCCTGCAATGAGATAAAACCCCAGGTGTGCTTTGTCTCAAACCTGCCATACTCAGGTTACAGAAATCAGATTCCTTGTGAGGAAATTTCTGGGGAAAAGGTGAATTTGTCTCAAACCTGGCACATTCAGGTGGCAGCGTGTCCTTCCTGTCAGGAAATTGGTGTGAAAAAGGTGGATTTGGGGCTGGAATCACAGCCAGGGGCAGCCAAGGATGCGGCAGCACCTCCGGAAGCGGCTCCGCTGCTGATCTGCCAGAGATCCTTTGGCATCTGCTAATTGCAGCTGAAAAGGGATCTCTCAGCCCCTGCCATCCCCAGAGCTGCTCCAGCTCTGCCTCAGGGACACTCTGGAGCCAGGAGGGGAAATATCCCCGGGCTGGGAATGGGATTGGGGGAGGGAGGAGAGGAGTGAGCCAGCGCTGAGCAGGGAGAGGCTTCAACCCCCCCAGGGGGGTTCTGTTGGTCTGGGGGCTCTCCCTGTGCTTCCCTGGCTCTTGGGAGTTGGGAATTGCTCCTGGGGAGAGGCAGGGATTGGCTCCAACAGCAGCTCCCGAGGATTTCCCAACTTTTTGTGTCTTTATCCAGCTCTGCAGTGGGGATAATGTGGAAGGCTGGAATTTTGCTGGGATTGTGCTGGAATAGCTGCAGTAGTTGGCAGGAGGCTGTTTCCTGGGAGAGATGCAGCTCTTCCCTCTCCTCTGGAAGTAAATTAAAGACCTGGACCAAAATGGGGGAAATGTTGGGGGGCTGGGGAGGCCAGGGAGAGCCCCAGGAATGTCAGGACAGCCGAGGGAAAGGGGTGGGATGCACAGCTCCGTCCAGCAGAGGAGGAGCCTTTGCAGGTGAGGAACCTGCCCTGAGCTGCTGTGTTCTCTTGCAGGTGAGCACGGGGCCCAGCTGGGGCTGCACGGCGGCAGCGGGGACGGGTTGGGGGACGAGAGTGCCACCGTGGAGGAGGGGGAGACCAGCCCCGACCCCCAGCCCCAGCAGGGCCGGAAAACGCGGAGGGAAGCCTGCACCTGTCCCTACTGCAAGGAAGGAGAGGGCAGGTGAGGCTGCTGCCCCTGGCTCTGGCACCCCCAAAGGGCCTCTTTTTATGGAATTATTTGGGTTGGAAAGGGTCCCTCGGATCGTCAGGCCCAGCTCTTCCCCCCGGCTCTGGCAAGGCCACCCACGTCCCCAAGTGCCGCATCCACGTGGCCACCTGGGCACCCCCAAGTCCTTTCCCACCTTTCCAGCCCCAATGCCCTGTGCCTGGAGTGTCCCATGGGGCCACTGTGACCCAAGGGCAGGACCTGGCTCTGGACCTGGCTGAACCTCACCCCAAACCCATCAGCCCCACAGTCCGACCAATCCCCCCCAGGCTGTGTCACCTGCACGCCGAGATTCCCTCGGGTCTAACCCTTCCCTTCTTGCAGGAGCTCTGGGGATCCAGGGAAAAAAAAGCAGCACATCTGCCACGTGCCCGGCTGCGGGAAGGTGTACGGGAAGACCTCGCACCTGCGGGCGCACCTGCGGTGGCACACGGGGGAGAGGCCCTTCATCTGCACCTGGGTGCTGTGCGGGAAGCGCTTCACCCGCTCCGACGAGCTGCAGCGGCACAAGCGCACGCACACAGGTAGGGATCCTGGGAATCCCTTGGGATGTCCCCTCTGCCTCCTGGGGCTGCCTCAGGGAGCCCCGAGCCTGAAATTCCAACGTCTCGGAGCGTTGGCCTCGAGCTCTCGGGGCTGAGAGCCTCTGCAGAGCCCTAGCGTTCTCAGGGGGAGGAACCTTTCCCAAAATCCCAACTTCTTCCCAAAATTCCAACGTCTTGGAGCATTGCCCTTGAGGCCTTTGCTCAGAGCCTGACCCTTGCTGAGGGCAGGAACCTCTTCCCACATCCCGGCCTTTTCCCCCAATCCCTCCATCCCTCACCCCCCTCTCGCTCTCCCCCAGGAGAGAAGAAATTCGCCTGCCCGGAGTGCCCCAAACGCTTCATGCGCAGCGACCACCTCTCCAAGCACATCAAGACCCACCAGAACAAGAAGGGAGGCGCCTCCAGCGTGGCCATGAACGTCTCGGCCGTCCCCATGGACACGGCGGCCTCGGCCGAGGGCAACGGCGGCGCCACGCCCTCGGCGCTGATCGCCACCAACATGGTGGCCATGGAGGCCATCTGCCCCGAGGGCATCGCGCGCCTGGCCGGCAGCGGCATCAACGTCATGCAGGTGGCCGACCTGCAGTCCATCAACATCAGCGGCAACGGCTTCTGAGCACCTCCAGCACTAACACCTCCTCTCCAAGGCCAGAGCTATATATATATATTTTTTAATTTCGGCTTGATTCTTATTATTATAATTTTTTTTTTTTGGTTCTTTTTTTTCTTTTTTTTTTTTCTTTTTTTTTTGTTTTTGTTTTTGTCCTTTTTTTTTTTTTCCTCCTCACCCATTCCTGCCTGCCCCTCCCTGAGGTTCCTCGGTGTCATCACGCCTTGGTCCTTTTAGCAGAAAAAAAAAAAACATATCCCCCCCCCAACAACAGAAATACCAACAAAACAACTCAAAAAAAAAAAAAACCAAACACAAAAAAACCAAAAAAGCAAAAAAAAACCCACAAAAAAAAAAAAAAGAAGAAGAGAAAAGATTCTATATTATTATTATATATATAAAAATATGTGTTCGTTTGAGAGAGGAGAGATGTTGCTGCGACCATGGCGTGGTCCCTTTGATGCCTTATCCTGGAGCAGGTCGGCCCCTCTGGGGCACGGCGGACGATGCCCGAGCTCTCCTTCCCTTCCCAGACCCCAAATTTCCGATTTCCCACCAAAATCCCCAAAAATTCCTCCCCCCCATCCCCAGGCTGTCGGACGCTTTGCTTTGAGGTGATTCTGTAATTCCTTTGGCATTCTCGGGGGGAGATCCCGCTGGATTTTTCACCCTTGGACTCCCACTGCCCTCCCCTGCCTTGGCAGGTGTTATTTTAATTTTTTTTCTTGGATCTTGGTTTTTTCCAGCCGTTTTCTTGGCAAGGCTCCCTGTCCCGTGGGAGTGGAGCTGCTCCATGGGAAGGTCGTGGACAGAGGGGCCTGGGGGGGGACAACTGGAGCCTCCTCGGGGGAAAAGTTGAATTTTTTTTATTATTACAGCCAGCGTTGGAATTAATAATAATAGTAATAATTGGGAAAAAGGAGAATCTGTGGAGCTCAGCCGGTCTGGAGCGAGGGGAAGCACCGCAGGGACACGAGGGACACTCGAGGGTTTTGTTGTGGCACCGCTGGAGGTGGCTCCTGATAAAAAAGAAAGGGTGTTGGAAATAGGGACAGCTTGGAGAAAAAAAAACAAACCTAAGAAGGGTTTTCCAGGATCCTGCTCTTCCCGCCGTGGGAGGGCCGGGTCCTTTCCGTTCTTCCTCCCACACCCTCCTCTTCCTGCCCGGCTCCATCGCAGGTCGGGGCTGTGGGGTGCAGGGTGTGGATCCCCAGCAGGGGGAAATCGGGGATCGTTCCAGGGAGCAGCTTTGGGGTGGGGGCCCTGGCAGCGACCCCGGGTGTGGCTCCCAGGGGAGCTGAGCTCGGGCAGGGGTGCAGCTGCCAAGAACTTCCCCGCTCCCGTTTTGGGCTCGGGGCGTCACCCCCTGGCTCTCCCCCTCTCCGGGCAGAGGGGAGGCCCCCCGGGATCGCCCCTCAAACCCCACCTGCCCCGGGCCGTTCCCGCGGGGGCAGCCGGCGTTTTTCCCTGCCAGGGCCGGTGGGGAGCGGCCACCCCGCCCCGGCACCCAGCGCTTCCCACTCGGACACCCCCGGGCTTTTCCTGCTCCCTTTTCCCGGGAGAAGCTCCAGCAGAGCCAAGAGCGGGCGCTGGGGAGGTGCTGGAATCCCTCGGGAAAGCCCCTGGGGAGGAACTGAGCCCGCTGCCCCATCTCCATCCCCAGCTTTTCCACACCCGGGAGCGCCGGGAGCCAGCGGGAAGCGGGAATCTTGTTTTGATTTGGGTTTTTTTTGTAAAAAAAAAAAAACACAAAAAAAAAAAGGAAAGGCAGCAGAAGCTCCCTGGGGAGGGGACGCAGGGCCCGGCCCCCCCAGCCCCCCCCGGCTCTCTCTCTCGATATCTATTTTTGCATTTGTATATTTTTCTATAGGAAACTTTAAGCATTTGTATTTTAATAACCCTGTGAAGCACTATGAGCTCCCCCCACCCCCAGTCCCCCCCAGCCCAAAACCCACAAAGGATTGGGACAAAAAAACAGGAGTTTCTTAATTTAATGGTCAATTGGATGATTCTGCCCCCACCCCGAGCCCAGCTCGGTCCCCAGCGGGGATCAAGTGCCAAACCTGATCCCGATCCGCTCTTGGGGTGTCCCCGGTGTCCCTTGCCCGAGGATTGTCCCCAAAGGAGTTTGGCTTTCCCATGGAAATGCAGCTGGGAGGGAGGGGGACCCCAGGGACCCCCGGGGGGGGGGCTCTGCTCAGAGCCTGGGCTGCTCCCCTGTGGTTTTTGGAAGGGATCGGAGCATTTTGGGGGAAATCAGAGCATTATTTTAGGGTGAAATCAGAGCATTTTGGGGGGGTTCACACCACCAGCGCTGCTCCAGTGCCGGGGGGGGCAGCTGGATCCCACCACCCCCATTTTGGCTCTGTTGGCACTGGGGTCCCCGCTCTGCTCCTGGCACCCCAAACCCCCCCAGCAGCCCCCAAATCCCCCCCCAGCCATTCCCGGGACACAAAACACAAACGTGCCTTGACAAGGGGGTGGCAGGCTGGGGAAGAGCCCCCCCTGCTCCCCTCCCGCCCCCCCCACACCCACAGAGGGTTTGGGGGGGCTCTGGGGGCTGTCCCCGAGGCTGCCCCCGTCTCCCAGCTTTAATCCACTGTCACCCCTTCATTCTGGGGGGGCTGGGGCCGGTTCTCTATGCAGCGGGGGGTCCTGGGGGGGGTGCAGCCCCCCCAAACTGGCAATAATTCTCTCCCTGTTTGATCTCGTCCTGTCTCTGTTCTGTTTTAATTTGGGGAAGGGGAGGGGAGGGGGGGACTGGTTTTTACAAATCCGGTGGCTGATGTCATAAACCTCCCCCCTCAAAGGCGATTTTTTTGGGGGGGGGGGTGGAGGATGACTTTCTTGGGGGGGTCCCAAAGTGCTATTTTTTTGTACAAAAAGACTTAGATGAAACTGTTAGTTTTGGGGGGCTCCTTTGTAAATGGGGAACGACGAGTTCTTTTTGTAATAAACACGAGTCGCTGGCGTTGTCTGGAAGTCTGCAGGGGGGTCCCTTTGCGGGGGCACGGCCGGTTTTTGGGGGGCTGGCAGGGCACAGGGGTCACTGAGCTCGGTTTGGGGGCTCACGGCCGGGTTTAGGGGGTGCAGTCGGTCCCGGAGTGGCACCGGGGGGGACAGGGGACACTGAGCTCAGTTTGGGTGGCGCAGGGCGGGGGCTGCCCCCCCAGACACCCCGGCTCTCTCCTCCCTGATGCGGGGGCAGCACCTTCCTCCTCCTCCTCCTTCTCCTTCTTCTTCTCTTCCTCCTCCTCCTCCTCCTGCTCTGCTCTGTCCCCACCAGCCCCGCGGAGGCTCCCATGGGGCGCCCAGGTGGGTGCTGGGGGGGCGCAGCCGGGGCTGGGGGGGCCTTTTTGGGGGGGTTAAAAGCGAACCCCTGGTGCGTGTGTGTCCCCTGGCAGGCCCCCAGAACCTGACCTGCGTGTCCTACAAGCACCCGAGCGTGCGGGGCGCGCTGGGGGGCGCGGGGGGGGCGGCGGCCGGCGCCGTTCGCTGCCCGCCCGGGCAGTGCTGCGTCGGCATCTGGAACCGCAGCCACGCTCTGGTGCAGGGTGAGACCCCCGCCCCGGGGGGGTTTGGGGAGGGGGAAAGGGGGGCTGCGGTTTGAGCCTGCCCCGGGGGGGCTGGAGGGGCAGAAGGGGAAGGGGGAGGATGGAGGGGCTCGGTGCTGCCCCTTCCCGGGGGGATTTTGGGCCAGGATGGAGGGGTTGGTCCTACCCCAGGGGTATTTTGGGGAGGATGGAGAGGTTTGGTTCTGCCTCGGGGGGGATTTTGGGGATAGGAAGGAGGGGTTTGGTCCTTCCCTGGGGGGATCTTGGTGGGGTAGGAGGGGTCTGATCCAGCCCGGGGTCCGGAGCGAGGGCCGGTCCTGCCCGGGGGGAATTGGGAGGGTTCTGGTCCCTCCCCAGCGGCCGCGCTTGGCCTTGGCCTTGGCCTTGAGCAGCGGCTGCAGCGGCGCTGGGGAGGAGCAGCTGCGGGGGGCACCCGCACAGGGGGGTGCCCCCTGCCCCCTCCCTGTCACCCAGCACCCGGGGGTGACCGTGCCGCTGTCCCCAGGCTGCTGGGGAGGCCGGGGGGACGCCTGTCCCTCGGCCACCTGCGTCCCCAGCCCCGCGGGACACCCCGGCAGCTCCGTGCTGCTGTGCCTGTGCCACGGCCACCTCTGCAACGGCAACGCCGCGGGGACAGCGACGGCGACAGGCACGGCCGGGGGGCCGGGGGGGCCCCGCCAGGGCCCAGGTACGGGGGGACACTCGGGGACAGAGACACAGAGGGCACCCACGGGGGATCCTGAGACCTTCAGGGGGGTTGGACCCCCAAGTGGGGAGGGTGGGACCCAGAGGGGGCTGGGGAACCACAGGATCCCCTCAAGTGTCCCCCGGCTGTCCGGGGGTCAGGGGGGCTCTGTGTCACCGCTCTCTGTCCCCAGTGCCCGCCCAGGGAGGGACCACCGAGACCCTGTGGCTGTGGGGTGCCGGCCCCCTCCTCCTCCTCCTCTTCACCTGTATGGGCATCCTCGGTAGGGACAGGACACGGCGGGGACGGGGGGACCCCCGGACACAGCCACCCCACCCGATGTCCCCTGGGTGTCCCCAAATGCCACATCTCTGGTGTTCCCAGAGTCTCCCGGGGTGGAGGTGGGGGGTCCCCAGGTGTTCTGTCATCCCATCCCTGGGGTGGGGGGTCCCTGGTGTCCTAGTGACCCCCTGGGGTGGGTGTCCCCAGTGACCCGGGGATCCCGGGATGCCACATTGCCCGTGTCCCCTGCGTGGTGAGGGGGGGGCTGGTGGTCCCTGTGTCCCCAAGTCCCTTGTCCCTGGTTTGGGGGGGCTCCCTGTGTGAGGGGTCCCTGGATGGGGGTGTCCCTGGTGTCCCCAACCAGGAGTGCACAGGACGAGGACCCGCACGGGGCAGCCACCGCGGGGGGCACGGAGCAGCGGGGTCCCCCCCCCAGAGCCCCCCAGCCCGGACCTGCCTGCGCTGCACTTCCTGCAGGTGTGGGGCACTCACAGGGCGAGGGGCACCCACGGGGGGACACCCACGGGGCGAAGGACACCCAGGGGACAAGGGACACCCACGGGGCGAGGGACACCCAGGGGGAGGACAGCCAGGGGACAAGGGACACCCACGGAGTGAGGGGCACCCAACGAGGGGCACAGTCACGGGGGGAAGGACACCCAATGGGGCATCCCAGTGGGAGGGCAGGTAAGGAGGTGGTGCTGGGAGGGGACACCCACGGCAGAGGTGGCATCGGTCCGGGGGTGGAGGGTGCCAGGGGACCCCCTAAAGGTGCCCGGATATGAAGGTCCCTGTGTGTGGGGGTGCCGGGGGCTTGGGGACACTCGGTGCCAGCCGTGTCCCCTGTCCCCCACGGTGTCCCCGCGGGGCAGGTGCTGCAGTCGGGGCGGTTCTCGGTGGTGTGGCGGGGGATGCTGCGCCAGCGGCCCGTGGCCATCAAGGCGTTCGCGGCCGGGGCCGGCCGGAGGTTCGCGGCCGAAGTCGCCGTGCACGCGCTGCCGCTGATGGAGCACGAGAACGTGGCCAGGCTGCTGGACACCAGGGCGGCCGGACCCCGCGCCCGAGGGGGGCTCCTGGTCCTGCAGCTCTACCCGGCCGTGGGTCTCCTCGGGGGCTCGGGGGGCTCAGGGGGGTAACAGGAGTTTGGGGGGCTCGGGGGGTGCGGGGGTTACTGGGGCTTGGGGGGCTCGGGGGTGTCCAAAGGGCTGGGGGGCTCGGGGGGGTGCGTGAGACCCTCGGGGAGCACAGGGCTGGGGATGGGGGCCTGGTGCAGGGAGATGTGTGGGTGACACTGGGGGGGGTGCCTCACGTCCCCACCCGTGTCCCTCGCGTGTCCCCAGGGCTCCCTGCGCCACTTCCTGGGGCAGCACGTGGGGACCTGGGCGGGCAGCGTGCGCCTGGCGCTGTCCCTGGCCCGCGGCTTGGCCTTCCTGCACCAGGAGCTGTGGCGTGACGGTGAGGGTGGCACCCGGGGGCGTCCCCTGCCCTGTCCCCCCTGCTCTGGGCTCTGCCCAGGGCTCTCCCTGCCCTGTCCCCCCGTGACCCGCGGTGTCCCCAGGGCTGTACAAGCCCAGCGTGGTGCACCGGGACCTGAGCAGCCAGAACGTGCTGGTGCGGGAGGACGGCACCTGCGCCATCGGTGACTTCGGGCTGGCGCTGGCGCTGCCACCGCGCGCCCAGGACAGCACCGGCGCCCGGCACGCCGTCACCATCCGGAAGGTGACAGGGGTGGGAAGGGGAGGTGACAGCCCTGGGCTGGGGGTGGCACCCCGGATGTCGCTGGCAGGGTGGGATGTAGGTGCCGGCTGAGCCCCCGCACCCGCCTGAGCCCGTCCCCAGCGCAGGGGGCTCGGTGGCCCCGGTGGCCCCGGTGTCCCCCCGAGCTCAGGGCCGCGTCGGGCGCAGGCGGGCACCCAGCGGTACCTGGCGCCCGAGATCCTGGACGAGAGCCTGGACCTGCGGGCCTGGGGCCGCGCCCTGCGCCAGGCCGATGTCTACGCGCTGGCGCTGCTGCTCTGGGAGATCCTGTCCCGCTGCCAGGCCCTGAGCCCCGGTGAGCCCCCGGGGGTCCCCCCGCCCCGCAGGAGCCCCCCCGGCCCCGCTGACCCCCGGCCGCCCCGCAGGAGCCCCGGTGCCGCCGTTCCGGCTGGCCTACGAGGCCGAGCTGGGCTCCAGCCCCACCGGGGCTCAGCTGCGGCGTTTGGCTGCGGACGAGAGGCGGCGGCCGCTGATCCCCCCGGCCTGGCACCGCGCCCCCCAGGTCAGAGCCCCGGGGACCCCCTGGCCGGGTGGCCGCGGGCGCTGAGGGTGGCCGCGGGCAGGGGTGACCCGCGGGGGTCCCTGCCTGGGTGCCCGGGGGTGTTTGGGGTGCCCGCGGTGTCCCCTCCCAGCTGCCCAGGGATCCCCTGCTCCTGTTTTGGGGTGTCACGCCGGGGGTCCCCAGAGGGTCTCGGGGGGTGCGGGGTGACTCAGGAAATGGGAGGGGGGGTCCCTGCCTGGGTGTTTGGGGGGGGGGTCGCTGCCCTGGGTGCCCTCCCCGCTGCCCGGCGATGGCGCTGAAGGTACCGGGGGGGGTCCCCGTTCGGGGCTGTCATCCCCGGGTGTTTTCCCCCGCCCGGGGGGGTCCCCGCTGAGCCCGGGGGGGTCCCACAGCCCGGGGGAGCTCTGCCGGAGCTGCTGGAGGACTGCTGGGACCCGGACCCCGAGGCGCGGCTCTCGGCCGAGCGGGCGCTGCAGCGGCTCCAGCGCTTGGCCGCGGGGCCCGCACCGGCCCCGGGGGACCCCGGCCCGGGGGCCGCCCCCCGCCAGGTGCGTGCGGGGAAACTGAGGCACGGGGGGGGCCGGGAACCCACCGGGGACCTGCGGGGAAACTGAGGCACGGGGGGGGCCGGGAACCCACCGGGGACCTGCGGGGAAACTGAGGCACGGGGGGGGGGGCCGGAGGGACCGGGAACCGGGCGGGAGGGGCCCCGGTCAGGCCCCGCCCCTGGGAGGGCCCCGGTCTAAGCCCCGCCCCCGCTTCCTGCCGGGAGGGGCCGCGGCCGGAGCGAAGGTGGGAGCGGAGCCCCAGGACCCCCCCACACCCCCAAACCCCCCCGCGCACCCCCGGAGCTCCCCTGAAATCCCTGCGCACCCCCAAATCCCTCCTGGAGCCCAAACTCCGCCCGCAGCTGCTTCTGCACCCCAAAATCCCCCTGCGCACCCCCAAAGCCCCAATTCCCCCATAGCCCCCC
>VZUI01042474.1:0-10108 GCA_013401135.1 Cettia cetti | reverse complement strand
GAGGAGATACTTCTGGGGTGGCTCAGCCTCCTCGGGCCCCTGCGAGCTGAGGGGTCCCCACACCAGCGGGAATAATACTTCAGCAGTCCAAATTGGTTTTCTTTTTCACTGCTAATTAGCCTTTTTCCACTTCTCAAGTCATCTACACAGACCATTGGCTATTATTCATGAATTAGTATAGAGGTAGAGCTTTGGCTACTTCTTTCATTCAGCAATGTTCAGAGCTAACTGAACGGCTTTGAGTTCAGCCTCTCCAGTCCATGTGATCCCAGTCTGTACAATCCCAGTTAATGGGATCTCAACCTGTGACATCCCAGTTCATATGATCCCAGTCTGTATAATCCCAGTCTACAAGGTCCCCATCCGCATGATCCCACTCTGGATGCTCCTGATCCAGATGGACCCAGTCTGCGCAGTCCCAGTCCACAGGATCCCAGTGTGGATGGTCCTGCATGGCACACACTCCAGGGGTGTCAGTCTCGGTGCCAGTTCCAGTTTCGGTCCCAGTCTTGGTCTTGGAGTAGTTGCAGTCCCAGTGCCAGTACCGGTGCCAGTCTTGGTCCTGGAGTGCTCCCAGTGTAAATCTCAGTCTTGCTCCCAGTCCCGGAGCAGTGCCAGTCTTGGTGCTGGTTCTGGTGCTGGTCTTGGTCTTGGTCCCAGTGCCGGTGTGGTGTCAGTCTCAGTTCCAGTGTCAGTTCTGGTGTTGGTTCTGGTCCCAGTCTTGGTCTCAGTGCCAGTCTCAGATCTGGTCTCGTTCTGAGTCTTGGTGGTGGTGCTGGTTCTGGTGCTGATCTTGGTCTTGGTCCTAGTTCTGGAGATTTTTCGCCCGTTTGGGTGATTTTAAGACAACTGTGCAGGCTTAGGGTGGATTTTAGACATCTTTGGATGATTTTAGGTCAAATCTGGTGGGTTTTAGGGTGGCTTTTAGATATTTTTTGATGATATTAGTCCTATTTGGGTGATTTTAGGCCAAATCTGTTAAGTTTTAGGGTGGACTTTAGGTCCCTTTGGGTGATTTTAAGCAAAACAGGCATATTCATAGTGGATTTTATGTCCATTTGGGAGATTTAAAGGTGATTTTAGGCCGTTTTGTGTGGGCTTTAAAACAGCTTGGGCAATTTTTGGCCCCTTTGGTTGAGTTTTAAAACCCTTTGGATGATTTTAACTGCATTTGGCTGATTTTAACCCAAACCATGTGGATTTAGGGTGGATTTTAGGTCCCTTTGTGTTATCTTAAGCTACTTTGTGGGGATTGTAGACTTCTTTGGGTAATTTGAGGCCAAACCTGATTGGGTTTAGGGTGGAATTGCGGCCCCTTTGGACAATTTTAAGCCCTTTTGGATGATTTTAGGCCAAACTGGGCCCTTTTAGGTTTGTGCATCCCCTTGGCCCCGCCCCTTCCCCCTCATAATTCATGCCCTTTTGTTAACCCCGCCCCTTTCCCCTCACAGATCCCAGTCTTCCCTTGACCCCGCTCCTTTCCCCTCCCAGTTCCCAACCTTTCCTTGACTCCACACTCCCAGTTTGGGGCTTCAAAATGGGGAGGAGGAGGAAGGAGGGAGGAAGAGGTGGAGCAGCAGCATGGAGTGGGAAGTTTCAGGTGGCTCCAGCACTCCCTGAGCCCACAGCACCTCCGGGAGCATTGCCACCCCATCCCACAGGTGCCCGGGGAGGGCGTGCTCGTCCTGAATATCCCAGGGGGGAGTCCCTGTGTGTCGCAACGGACACGAACAGAAGGACACAGGTTCCTTTAGAAAGTGGTCTGTGGGTTCTGTCTTTATTGTGGGATGAGCTCCTTTTTGTACAGAATGTCAATTTGATTGGTAGCACAAAGGTAAACTTTTTAATCAATTTGTCATCACGGAGGGACATCAGAAGAAGGTCCCTCCTATAAGAAACAATGTAAACATCTTTATATTTACAAAACATTGTTCTTCTGTTTACCAGAAGGAATCCAGTGGGGAGGAAAAGCTCCAGCGATCCCAAATGAGGAGGGGCTGCAAAGGCAGATGGGGAGGATGTGAGGAGGAAAGACCCAGCCTGTGTAGGGGAGGCGGCCAGAGATGGAGCCAGAGCTCAGAGCTGGTGGTCCATGAGCCGCTTCATGATGGGGAGAAGCCCCACAAGTGCTTCGGGTGTGTGAAGAGCTTCACCTGGCGGTGCCACCTGCTCTGCCACCAGAGGATTCACACAGACGAACGGTCCTACGAGTGTGGGTAATGTGGGAAGGGCTTCAGCCACAGAGCCCACCTAAACTTCCACCAAAAGATCCACACTGGCGAGAGGCCCTACGAGTGTCCCCAGTGTGGGAAGAGCTTCTCACAGAGCTCAGCCTTGACCCAACTCCAAAAGAGACCCTGGTAAGGGACACCCTGTGAATGACTCCAGTGCGGGAAGACCTTCATACACTGCTCCAACTCCATCCCCCACTGGAGGATCCAGGTTGGGCAGAGCCCTGATAAGCCACATTCCCTGTGATCCATGTTGGGAAGACACCTGGCTGGTTATCCTTTTGTTTTGGCCTTAATGTTTTTCTTGTTCATCTTCACCTCTTAAAAACAGCCAAAACAGGGTTGAGAATAAAGAAATTTATCAAAGATTTCTAAATTCCCTCCATTTCACAGGTATTTGCTGGCGAATTTAGCATTTGAGGCCATATTCTGGAAGATTTTTGTCTTCTTGGGGGATTTTGGGCAGTGTTCTCCCTCTCTTTGCACTTCAAAAGCCAAGAGGGATGCATCTGCCATCTCAAAACCACTCACATCCACTCAAATTTTAGGAATTTGAGGGTCCTTAAAGGAAATTTAGAAGTCTCTGTAGGGAAATTTTTGCAATTTTGGGGCCTCTACTGAGAGTTTTGGGAATTTTTTTGTCTCTTGGGACTTTTTAGATTTTGGTGTTCCCACCGTGGTTTTTGGAGTTCCTATAGGGATTTTTTTTGTATTTTTGGTTCTTTTTAGAGAATTTTGGGACCAAACATGGGACATTTAGGTTCTCTATAGGAAATTTTTGGGAATTTTGAGGTCTTTGTAGGGAATATTTGGGAATTTTGGGGTGTCTATAGAGAATCTGGAGGGAATTTTGGGTCCCTGAATATGTCGATGAACAGCTGGCCTGAACCCTCTCAGCCCCCTGACCTGGGCTTGATAAGTGTGTTCCTGTGAAAGAACAGAAATCAAACACCTTTGGCAGAGAGGGCACTGATTGGCGGAGGGACTTGGCTGCAGAGAACAGACACCAGCCAATCCCTGACAAGCATGTACCAGGCAGCTATTGGTCAGTGAGCTGGGTGGCACCAAGGTTCCAGCCAATCAGGTTTGGAGGCGGGGTTTTCCCACAGCCCTATATAAAAGCCACACACAATAAAAGCCGCTATTGCCGTGTGAACTCCTGTGTGTCATGTCGTCTGTCCGTCTCAACCGCGACAGTTGGAGAACCCCAACGTGATGGTGATAGCCCAGCCCGTGGAGAGTGGGGAGACAGAACCCAGCAGGTAATAGAACAGCCTGTGAGAGCTGTCAGCAGCATGGAGAGGTGTAACAGTCCAGACATGTAAAAAATAGATGAAGCTTCTTGTCAGAGTCCAGGGCACTCCCCTGACTGCCTTGGAAGGTTTGAGATCCTGGTAGGGGGTAGGAGACTGTCTTTGATCTCGGTCCATGGAAGAGCTTTCAGCTTGCAAAACAGACCACAAGAGTGTAATAAGGAATGATAGTTAGTAATAGCAGTTAAGTAATCACGGGGTGCAAATGTAGAATACTGGGGGTTTTAGGATGGAGTCAGAAGAGACAACATGGAGGATCAGAGTGTGGTCCTTCTCCTTTTTGTCCTTCTTCTTGTCATCCATTTTCTGCTGTGGTGGTGGCACTTTGGATTGGTTTAGAGTAGAAATGAACTGTCTAACATAGGTGATAGGTATTGGTAACTAATTGTAAAAATAGAACACATAATATTTAGTATAAAAGGTACGCACCGCCTTGGCAGCGAATCAGTAGGCAGTCAGCTCCTGATCCTGCAACAGCAAAAATCTTGGCAGGGCAAAGAAAGAATGTAACAGATAAGAAAATAATAAACAACCTTGAAAACCTGAGCTGACAGATTCCAACTTTCTATCTAAAATCTCGGAATCTGCCAGCAGCAGAATCCGACAGCCTCTAGGGACATCGGGACGCAAGACTTGACAATAAAAAAAGCCATAGTGTGCCAAGATTTCGGCACATCTTCATTGAGGACTAGAAGCTGGGTAGTTGTAAAAGAAGTCCTTTATTGCATCATTAAATCAGTTCCATGAAGGCAAAGGGTCCGTAGCAGTACGCAGAAGCCTTGTAACATAAAGTCTCTAAGTCCCAAGCAAAAGCACCGAGAGGCCTTAGTAGTCTGTGTCCCATGAGCATCTTACCAGTAGCAGCCAAAGCAGTAGCAACAATAGTGGCAACAATGTTTTTGTGAGTCTCGTGTGTGTGTTCTCAAAAGAGTACATTTTTATTCTAAATTTGGCCAACTAGGTACTTACACATATTTTCTACATCCTTGCTGGACCAATCCTAAGTTAAGATTGATGTGCAAAGACAAACACAAATTCTTACACTAATTCTAGGCATATAGCTTTAGCTGTTCTAAGAATGCATAGCAAGGTTACATTATTTTCATTATGTCTAGAGTTTATCTTTGCAAAAGGCAATACCGCAAAACTTTAAACTAGATCTTGGGACTTCTCTTACTAGCTAATAGAGGCCTTTAAATCCTCTATTTATTTAAAACTAAACTTGCATTTCTACTTCATGTCTGTATGAATTTGTGTATTTTAGTTTTCCTGAAGGTTCTAATTCAATTTTCACATCTCTGGGCACTCCAGGGCCTGTACGGATTTGGCCCAGGGGGGATTCATACTCCCACAGTAGTGAAAGTATGGACCCTCTTTTTAAGTAAATGGGACAAAAATATGCTGAACAGGCTCTGCAAACCTTGCTGTTGTGGTGCAAAAGCCAGGGAATAGATGCTGCCACAGAAGCTGCTTTTAGTAGTAAGAACTAGGATTGAACTGGTGAATTGATATTTGACTCTCGAGACAATGAAACTGCTATGAGTATTACTGTCCTGGTTTAGGGCAAATTTGGGAGGAAACCTCCAAATGGGGTCCCTCTGGGAAGCACATCCAAATGGCCCCTCCCCCAAAAGTGTTCCAGGAAAAGAACTTCCCCAGGGAAAAGTGGAAAAAAACATCCACAGCCAGGGCTCAGGGAGCTTGAGGGACGCCTTTCATTAATGGATTTGCGGGAGCTGAAGGGAAGGACCCAAGTCATCACCCCCTTGCTGACCCTCGCACATGGGACGCTTTATGGGACGCTTCTATGGGACCTCGCTACGTGAGGTGACGCAGCGCTGACAATTCTTTTGTGTCCTGCAGGGCTGTGTGTGAGGCGCTCATAGTTCGGACCCACAGTTCGGACAAAAAAAGACGCTTGTGCCACCGCGGCAGCCGTGCCGATCACTTCTGCGCTGCCAGCAAACTACCATGAGTCTCTTGGGGCTGTGGGAGGAGAATCAGGAGATAGACCCTTGTGGGAAATGGATTTGTAGAGAATTCTCAAAGCCTGACAGAAGACTCATAGAATATGCATCTGTATGCAAACTTTGAGATAAGAAATGCTGACTTAGAAATGCCATGAAATAGAACGGACGTTGTTGAGAGAGAAATGGAACTAGAAACAAGTTTCAAAGGATGGCCTTGCAAATAAGACTAGATACTTTGGAGAATTAGAACTATGAAAGATGCATTGTAGTAGGACCCACGAGGGGTAATTTTAGATGATTTGCTTTAAGGCATCAACAGCATTGTGTAGCAAAGGCTGATAGGCCAAGAAACGCTTATAATGTGTTGTAATTAGGAAATAGTTTGCTTCTGATTGTGATGGTGTGAATTATAACACCTGTATTGTCTCACCCTTCACATGAGACTGAAAATGGAATAAAAGTTTTTAAGACATGTCTCAGTTGCCCCATCTGTGGATCAGAAAAGGGAATAATCCGACAGTCCCAGGTCCCCCGATCCGCTTAATCCTGGAGGGGACCCTGACGGTGTCACAGAGGAGCTTGCACGTCCCGTCCCGTGCCGTGCGGCATCAGCTGGAGCTGTATTGCGGCCATGTCTGGAGCCGGGGGAGCCCTTCCCGACTGCGAGTTCCCCCTCCGTTTGCCCTCTGCGAGGGTGCAGAGGCGGCGGCAGAGAGAGCGCGGGGGCGTGCGGAGCCGCGGTGCTGCAGCGGCGGCAGCAAGCGCGCAGTACCGAGCACGCGGCCGCGCTGCGCCGGCGCCCACACGGCACAGCCGCGGGACACGGCAAGCGGCCGGCCACCTTCTCAGTAGGGGATGTCTCCGGCTTGGATGGTGAGGCTGGGGCGGAGGAAGGACCTCTCTCGGAAGCCGAGGTGGATTTCGGGTCTGAACGCGTGGAGGAGCTCCCCCGCCCCCAGCCCAAGCTGCTGTGCTGGGGGGTTGTTTCGTCCCTGATCCTGAGTTTGGTTCCCTAGGGTAGAGGAGTCGGGGGGGGGGGGGGGGGGGGGGGGGGGGGGGGGGGGGGGGGTGTCAGCTCCCAGCCAGCTGGTCCCGGCCGACCGGCAGATGGCGGGGACCTGCGGGCTTCTAGGGGTCCCATGGAACCAGCGGTGCCAACCCCGCCCCTCCCTGCGCCCAGGAGGCCGAAGAGTGGGAAGAGCTGCCCTCCCTTTGCCCTTTCCCGGCGTTGGGGGGGTGTGGGGAGTCACTGGTTCAGCCCGCGCCTCTGCTGGAGCCGGGATCGGTGACGACACCCTGTCCGCACTGTGGTATTTCTACGAGGTACACGCTCGGGGCAGTGGTCGCGGAGCTGGCTCCACCCGATGGTGGGGCAGTGGCCGGTCCGCCGTGCCTGGCTCTGCGGCACCCGCTGCTCCCGTGCAGGCGGCGGCCGCCCCGGAGGCGGGGTTCTAATTGATCGCCTCCCGGATCCTGTCCCAGTGAGCGGGCAGCCCGCCCCGCTCTGTGCGGAGTGGTCGGCGCCTGCCACGGGTTTCCGTGTCACTGGCGGGACCCTGCTGGGGGCGGTTCTGGCCGCTCCCCTCCCTGCATCGCCCCCGTCGGGCGCGGCGGGTGATAATCGCGGGGCAGGGGCTGGGCCGGGCTCGAGCGGCCCTGCGCTGCTTCCTGCACCCCTCCACGGCCCCCACCCCTCCAGCACCGCCCGCCCCGGCCCCCTTGACCGCGCTGCGGTGCAGGGCGGCGGCTGCGCAAGCCGAGCCCCTCTCTGCGTTCCGATCCCTCCCTGCGCTGGGGAAAAGGGGGGACCGACCCGGGCCCCCTCCAGTCTGCGCTGAGTTTGCAAGCCCTGCTGGGACCCGCGGCTGTCACGGGACCTTCTGGACGTGCTGCGGCAACCGGCGCTTCGGCGCTGCCGAAGGACGCGAGCTCTGCGGGGGCTGGAGTGCCCCCGGCGGTGGCTCGCCCGCGGATGCCGGGGCTGCGGCGGCTGCAGGCACTGCAGTGTTCACTTTCAGTGCGAGCAGCGACACGGCCGTCATGCGGCCGGTGCTTGCCAGGGGTAAGGGACCCCGGGCTGCTGGGTCTTCCCCGGCTGGCTTGTGAAGGTTACCCCCTTGTCAAGTGACCATCCAGCCCAGGGAGCACGGATGATTCTGGCAAGATGTGAAAGCCAAGGTCGAGGAGATGGGTGGTTGTGACCTGGCACATTGCCCCCTGGATGGCAGAGATGGATTTCCTTGCCCTGCTGGTGGCTGCAGGGCCTGTGATATCGGGTGATGTTGAGCTGACTCCCAGTCAGGCATCTGCCCCTGTCCCTGTGGAAATCACGTGATGAGACTTAGCAGGTGCTGCCGCTTTTCCAGGAGGTTACCAGGCTTTCCCTGTGATTTGGGGTGCTCCTCATAACACCCATCAAGCTTTTCCGTGGAAAGCCATGATGGACCTCCGTGATAAAGCTGGGAAATACAGTCTTGGTTCTAGTGAAGTCATGCAGATGCTTGGAGTTTTTGATGCTGATGTTCTGCTACCCTATGATATCTGGTGTGTGGCTCGTGTCCTTTTTCCACCTGTCAAATATGACGTCTTTGAATCTAAATGGACTAAGCTGGCAGCCAGTCGTAGCACAGAACACTGTGTTGGGTCCACAGGATCCCACGCGTGTGATTAGTACTGATGTGCTGATGGGTACTGGCAATTTTGGTGATCCTAACAGGCAAGTTGCCCTTGACCCTTTTGTGCTTGACCAGTGCCAGAAAATGGGCACGACAGCATTGGTTAAAATCATAGAAATGACTGCCCCAAAGGAGTCTTCATGACTGTTGTCCAGCGGGCTGAGGAACCCTTCCTGCAATTTACAGGGAGGCTGACTGCGTCTGTGGAGAGGCAGGTGGAGGATCTGGCTGCAAGGCAGCTTTTGCTGAAACACCTTGCAAGAAGTAACTGTAATGCTGATTGTAGGAAAAATCATTGAGGCCCTTCCTGGGGACCCTTCTGTACCGCAAATGGCTGAGGCCTGTGCAAAGACAGGCACCACAGGTAATAAGATGGCTGCCTTGGCTACTGCTGTGCAGCTGGCCTGGAAGAGGCTGCAGGGCAGGAAGCGACAGCAGGGGAATGCTCAGGCCAGCAGGAAACAGGGAAAGAAGGTACAGAAGGTGAAGACTTCCTTGTTTTTGTGTGGTCAGTGTGGAAGGCTGAATCATACTGCAAATGTCTGTAAGGCAACAGTTCATGCCAATGGTCAGCCTTTGCCGAGCTCAGGAAACAGGAAGCGGAGTGTTAAGGGGCAACGCGCCCAAAAACAAACTTCTTTCCAAGCCCCAGAGCCGATGGAGGTCTGCTTGGCCAGCTTGCAGCCAGCACCTGCTGGCATTGATGTCTGCACAGCAGCAACAGTCGTCTTAGACTCTTGCAGTGTGCACAAAGTCCCGTGGATGCCTTTGGTCCCTTGGGTGATCTAGTGCCATTGTTCAGGGTATCATTGTGCATCTGGAACTCATTGATGAAGATTTCATGGGACAAATTCATGTCATGGTTTCCACACCCATCCCCCCTCTTACTATCCCAGAAGGGAGTCAAATTACTCAACTTGTGCCTTTTAAGGCTTCTGTTCACAGAACAGAGAATCGGTCACAAGGAGATGGCAGTTTTGGATCCACTGGGTCGCCTCAAGTTCACTGGAGTGCTGTCTTGACCAAGAACCATCCTGAGATGCTGTGTTCCCTGTCCATCCTTCTCCTCCAGGTGTGTAATAATGCACCCCCTCACTCTTGAGTGGGAATTTCTATATTAGGAAGTTCTATATAAAGTCTACATATTAGGAAGTTTGACTATAAAGTTCTGTCTTTTCCCTTTGTTGATTGGCTGAGTGACAGGAGAGAACCACCTGTTGGAACTCACAGCTGCTCATCAAAACTTGTACCCCTTCCTATTGGCAGAGTTCCAATAGGACCATCCCTGATGATCGGGTATAAGAGGGGGCCGAACAAAGTGACCATCGGCATTCTCAAGTGTCATAGCAGGTGGCAGATCTGTCACTGTGCTCAGCTTTTGTATTTTATTTTATACCTTTTCAGTTATTGTATTAAACTCTTTTCTTTTTCAAGACACCCTCGACCATGCTGTCTCGCTAATTATTATTCAGCCAACTCTCAAGGGCTGGACCCTCAGAGCTTATAGAGCTTCACAGCTCTATACAGGTGCCCATGGCCAAAATTAGAATTTGGCCTCAAAAATTCCATCTATCCAAGGATTGCTCCCAGACAAAAGCTGCCAAGACCAACAGCTCTGGCTGACCTTGGCCTCTGGTGACTGACTTCCATCTTTCAGTACTGCAGTTCTGTGGTTTCCTTCCTGTGGAAGAGAACCATCCCTCTTGTCCAGGTGCTCTTGGCCTCAAGCACTTGACCACTGTATAGGGACAAAGGAGCTCTGTGCTCAGTGGAGGGGAGACTGAGGACAGGGGACAAGAGCGCTGGGAGGGATTGAAGGGTGATTTCAGAGATGGTGGATGCTTTTGACACAGTGTAAAACAGCCAGAGAAAGAAAAGATGAATGCAAAGGGCAGCTGGGGAGGCCCAGAGTGGACACC
>VZUI01042473.1:0-39456 GCA_013401135.1 Cettia cetti | reverse complement strand
GGGGAATGAGTGATGAAAGAGATAAGGAACACTACCCCACCCGGTTTTAACAGCTGGGCCATTATCAGAAAGCATCCGCCCCCCTCCCCCCGCAGTTACAAGAGACAAAGAAAAAAACCTACATTTCCCCAACTGCTTTCAACAGATGAAAGAGAATACACTTTTTTTTTTTTTTTGGTTCCATAACCCAAGACATACATGTAAAAGAGACTTATAAGAAAGGTGGGCAAAACTTTCTACCAAGGCCTGCAGTGAAAGGACAAGGATTTATTGGTTTAAAGCTAAACCCATATCAGCTTGTACTGTATGTCATGAAGAAGTTTTTTACATTGAGGATGATGAAAACACTTGAACAGATTACCTGGAAAAGTTGCAGTTGTCCAATTGCTAGCAGTGATCAAAGTCAGATTAGTTGGGGCTTTGAGTGACCTGATCTAGTGCAATATGTGCTTGCCCATGACAGGCCATGGTGATCTAGTGAAATATCTCCTTGTCCATGACAGGAGACTTGGACTAGATGATCTTCGAAAATTCCTCCCAAACCAAAATGGAAACATTCTCTAACTCCATAGTTCAGTGATTCTCTGATAAGCATGAAGTAGTTTAGGTATTAAACGCTATTTTTGTTAACCCAGATTTTCCATTCATCTCTAGCTGTATCACTAGGGGCCTATTCTACTTCATAATGAACATTTTTTGACCTTGTTAACTTCTTTATCCTTGTCTTGTTGTCATGCAGTCTTTTTAATTATCCCTTATACCTGATGAAGAAATCATTAGTGTAAGTGTTCATTAGATTTAAGTACTCTTTAAGATAAATAATGTAAACATTATTCAAATTAAGCTTGTGTATATCACATGTATATGTAAATGAAAATAATTTAGACATACCTGATACTCTGCTAAGCTTCTAAACCCAGAGAAGGAAGATATATCACGGCAAACTTAAACTGGTAGTAAAGTGACTGGGAGAGTTTCCAAAAGATCAGACAAACATTTTGGATTATTTTTGCAGGTAGATGTTTAAGGGGAAAATGACTTGTTCCTGGTTTTGATATAAATTAAACCAAAAATTTTTATGGTACTGGGAGGATGCATGCCTAAACTTTATCTTTTACATGAAGTCACATAGAAACCAAAAGTAAACATCAAGGTATCAAAGATTGCTGGTTAGCCTTATGTTTAAGGTTTTTAAAGGTCCTTTTAAAATCTGCTGTCTGCTTTTATAACATTTCCAAATAAAATATTCTTCCCGACTGTTTTATTCTGAAGGTGGGCATAACATTTTCTATTCATACAAGTATATGAAATTTTACAGTTAACAGAATATAAGGCATTTTTCTATGTGAATAAAATATATTGTTGAGCTAAATAAAAAAGAAAAAAAAACAAAACCAAAACAACCCACTCCCCAAACCCCAAATGAAACAAAAATAAAATTAGAAAAAATTATCAAGTAATCCTTATGCTATTCAAGTATTAATAATTTCTTGCTTGTTAAAAGAGAGCTCATGTTCCATCCATGCTCACAGAATGAGTGCTGACAGTGACGGATTACCATACGAAGGAACAACTTGCCCTTCCACTGAGTACCTCAGCTGATGGAAAAAACGGTTTGGAAAAAGGGTTACGCTGATGACATGTTAATACCAGATTTACTTGTATTTTGAGTAACTTTCTTCTGTCCATTTAACTTCAGAGAATTTCACCACTTACATGAAGGATCAATTTGGTCTCATGGGCTGAAATTTTACAGTCAGAGCAAAGTCAACACCATTAAAATGGAATGAAAAATAAGATCCTGCCCCTACTACATAATATTATACATTTCCACACACTGAAGAGAATAAGACAATATCTTGCATAATTTTCTTGTTTCACTAAGCTCAAAATACAAAGTTATTTTGCCCTTCAGCAACTGTAATTCAAAAAAGTGAAGACTAGAACTGAAGAAGTTTCTTCCTCTGGTGAAGGAATCCCAGACTCTGAAAGTACTCTTTTTCTTACCACTTCTACCATTATATTCTCCCTCTCTCCCTACTTAAGCCAACCAGAGATCTTTTTCACATTAGTATCATTCAGAGGTGGAAAATAAAGAACAGCTTGAGGGTGAAATTGAATTACCAAACTGATTCCCCACCTCGATTTAGTAATTCATGCAGGCTCTTTTTCCCCTCACAGCATATATGTGATAATTATCAGGATAATAGCTGAGGAAATGTTGGACATGAAGAACTTCAAAAGAATCAGGGCCTTATAATTTTTGACATTCTTCCAACACTTGCTCTGTGGTCATTTTATGCTTTCAGATCTGTTGTGGCACATTTAAAATGCAGACTTCTAGCTATCATTTTCACCACTTCCATATGTTAAACATTCTCACTGAAGGCACTTTATTCCTCATTTTGTTATCTTAAGCAATCATTATTCTTATTTCTTTGTCTTCAATTGTTCAAATTCCTTTCAGGTTGGCAGTCTTCCTTCCAAGGATAATAGTAAAATGATGTAGTGAACAGTAGCAGCAGACAGTCCTTCAGAAGGTCCTTGAAAGGCTCAGATTAGAGATGCTTTATTTTTAAAAATGTTCAATTTGCTATGCAGTTATGATTCCACTGAAATATTATTCCTTATTTCTCAACAGTCTGGCAGTCTGTGTCCTGTAATGTGACTAAACTATTTTATTCCTCCCCTTCTATGGTGCTAATTGAAATGTTTATAAAATGCTGATACTGAAAAATTGCAGCTTAATAGTTCAACAGTTCTTTAATGAGCCCTCTATTTTATTAATAAAAAGATTAATAGAAATATTTAATCTCACTGATTTACTATCAGTATTAATGAGTCTAGTTATTAAGCACTTTATTTCAGAATGCTGTGAAGATACAAGCCCTGTAAAACATGCTGTAACTTGTACAAAATTATTTTGTATTTAGAAGGAATGAATGGTTTTGAAATCTCACAGCTTTTCCTTAGTGAAGCACGGTTATTCATTAGCATAAAACGAATTGACTCTTTTATATGCAGTATCTTTGTACTAAGTTATTTTATATTTAGAGACAGTCAATGGTGTGAAATTTCAGTTTATCCTCCATGAAACAGAGTTATTCTTTAGCATGAAACTACAAGACTCTTTTATATAATCTCCCTGACATTATTATCAGGTTTTATGCAAATAATTTAGCACAGGGCCAATCACAAAAGTAATCCCAAAGACTGAAAATAGAAGTGCATAACGAGTTAGTAGAAATAAAAGTTTTTCATTGTCCTTGACTATTAAGCAAGGACTTCTTGAGTATCAACTCATAGTAAGAATCTGATTCTTTATTACTTTTAATCTGATTACTTGAAAAAAAAATATTTCTAACATGTTGTAGGCTAGTACAAGTTGCTTTAAAACTGTGCAATCATCACTCATCTTTTTATGTGCCTTCCCATTATTTTTCACATGAGATGCTATTAGCTGGGCAAATTTCAACCAGCCTTATATATTGGGAGGTTAATATTTTGGGAGAAAATTTCTGCTGTAATGAGTTGAATGAAGAAGCTGCAAAAGTTACTTCCAGGGCCCTGGAAGGTGCTACAGGCATTTTGTTTTTCTCATTGACCTGGCTATAGCCTCAGACATCCAGGAAAGAGAAATGTGGGGGGGAGGCGGGGAGGGGACAGAGCAGGCAGAAATTATCTTTGTTCCATTAGTGAATTTAACCTATTTTTTTACGTCCAGTAATGGTTTTAATGGGAAAGAAGGGAGAGCTTTGCCTGTGACTATATTCCCTCTCATTGCATAGACTCTGCTATGTAAAATTTGAACTTATGCATTTCAATCTATCTTTTCTTATTTATAAATTTTTTTTACTGGAAAATTTTGGTATAATCAAAGCAATTTTCAGTGAAAAAATTATTTGCAATTTTTTCCTTTTAAGTAAATTTCCTTTTTTTTCCTTTTAAATAAATCGATAAAATTAAACATTTCCACAAAACCAACTGGATTCTCCATAATTTGACATTATGTGTATTTGCTGGAAAGTGAACCAAGAGATGCAGATGGAGTTGGAGCTTTCAATAAAGATTATTAGAGAAGCCCTGCTGTTGAGTCATGAGGTGTAGAAAGGACTCCCTTGTGTTCTAAACTTCTTAGAGAGGAATCAGTGTGTTGTTGGATCCAATCTTACCCCAGGCTTTGTCAAAGGTTTAATCCCTCAGGATTAAAGTCTGCAAATCTGATCTCTTTTTATAGAATGAGCTATTTATTGTGACAAATGATTAGACAAAACACCTTAATCAGAATTATTTATTACACAGTATAAAAGCTAAAACTACTAATAGTGTATAGTATAATATTGTGCACATTATGTTAAAACAAGACCACCACTTTAATAGGAAAATGTACTTATGATAGAGTCTTTCTCTTGCTGGAGCAGCCTTTCTCTGTCTAGACCGATATGGTGATTTCAACAGATTGTAAGCTGTTTTCCAATGCCAAACGAAGGAAACAGTTGGGGGCAGAAAACCTTCTTTTTCTCAAGGGTAGGGTAAATAATTGTCTGCTCTGGATTGTCGGTCTTTGTATACAGAATTCACTTTTTACAACCTTCTGAGGTAAATCCAGGCAGTCAAGCTGTATTCTGTATTTATTCTCTCTTACTACATTCTAAATTGCTGCATCTATTTTTCCCCTACTTCAAGGCATTTCCAACTACCCTGAGGATGACACAGGATGTCTGCAGTGCAAATATTACCATTGTTATTTCTATTATTACTGCTCTTTCCTCTATTAGAATATTATAGTCTCAGATCAAAAGAAATGCAATAACTCGACTTGTTTGGTTTGTTTTATTTAAATACAAAACAAGAAAAAAAAGAGAAAAATATGTTGAAGCTTAAAAACATTCAAAGTGAACAAATCCCTCAGAAATAAATATTTTCCAGACAATATTAGCCTATTAAATCAGGCCAGAGCTTCTTCCTGCTGCTGTTTAATGTGAGGAGAAGCACCCATTATCCTTTTCAACAAGAGACAGAACTGAAGGGAAAGCTGGCAAGTGTAATTTATTTTGATACACTCTATATATAGAGTGTGTGTCTGTGGATGTGTGTAGCTGTTGATGATGAGGAGCTTTCACTTTTAACAGTGTGCTGTGTACCACTCATCTGTGTATTTAAAAAATGTTGTTGGGAATATATGATACTTCAGCCTTAGCTGTCAAAAATGAGATTCCAAAGTATTCAGCAGCACAAAATAGTGTAAGAAGTGCTTTGCCACTATTTATCTCTGCTTGCCAGCTTGTAATGTTGATTTATGATATGTCATAATAAAGCACTGAAATGAATACAGCTACATAGAAAAATGAAGTTACATGGCCACAGACAGTGAAATATTTCTGATTCCTCTCTGGCTCTCTTCTTCATCCATATACACAAACACACACACTTGAAGACAGCACATTCTCACAGTGATCCTGTTGTAATTCTGCTATTTGACAGCATACCTATATGATGCACAGAGCCTTCCAAATAATTACAAATAAAGTGATAAAAGTTGTTTTATGTTTATTCCATATTCACAGTTTCCACTGACCTCACACTCAGCACTTTCTGAAATCCAGGGCTACATTTAATTTTCCTCTTTCTTACAATTTCCATATCTTTAATATTTCCTTTAAATTATTTCTATGTGTGTTTCTGTGTATACATATATATACATCTGTATGGTTTTAACCTGGAAAAATGCAAAAAACTTTGCTTTTTGCCCCTTATTTCTTGATATGAATAAATGTACAAAATACATAAATAAATAATTTAAAAGGCAAGAAACTCTGTATGGTAAATTATAACTATTTTTAGTGTTTATGTAGGAAAATCTATTCACAATAAATCACTAAACCAGAAGACTTCTCAGTACTGGTGAGAAAAGATGCTATCCCAGAAATTTTCATGCTTATTTAAGAAGGTGCTCTGCAAGAAATTGAATTAAGTAAAAATAATTATCCCAAACAGACTTGGTAATAGGAATTTCAATAAAAAATATGTCAAATAATAATTTCCCCTTTAACTGTTGACCTGGCAGCAAATCCTGTTACAATCCCCATTGTAGAAACTACAGCAAAGTACAGAATTATTATCCCAAATAAAATATGTGACACTTCAATGAATTTATGAAAACAAAACCTCTTTAAAATCTATTTCTTATAGCACTCCAACTAGACTCCAATAATTTTTATATTATGGTCCCTCCCCCCAGTCAGATATTCTGCCAACTGTGGTGGAACATAGTCCATATGAAAATTAGTCCCATAAACTGTACTTTGTCTAACCTTAACTGTTTATAGAAAATTGACTTTCAGAACACCTTTAGTTACCTGAGTCTTACAGGAGTCAGTAGAAGACCTAATTCTTTTTATTATGACATAAGGTAATTTTTTTCAATTTAAATACATTTTTCTTCATTTCCTGTTGTCTTTTTTTTATTATTATTCTGTTCCTGTTTCTGTTCTATGGCAAACGCCTGTCTACATTGAAATTACCAATATTATTTCTGTGTGCCTAATAAATAAAATTGTAAGAAAAAGAATATTCACAATTGCCACATATGCCCATCATGTGAAACGTAACTGGCTATTGTACTTACATGCAAATATCATATCATACAGATTTCACCCATATATACGCACACATGCAGAGAAATCACATGGACATAGTTATAAAACTGATTATAAGCACAGAAAAAAAGAATATACAATGCAACAACATCCAGATTCTGAAAGTGTAGTCCATCTTTTGAAAGTAAAATGAAAACAACATGTTTAAGTGAGTTACCTCTTTCTATTGGAGAATGCTAGAAGTAAAATGTCCTGGAGGCAGTTTCTATTTGTTTCATTAGCTTTTCTGTTTCTTAAAGCTTACAGGGACCTTAGACATTGGGTGAAACTGCTGCGGTGTTTTAGCCATGGTGTCTCTGTGAAGAGATGGATTTCCACTCATTTCTAGATTAAGAATACTACATCTTGGAATCATGACTCCTCCTGTTATCCCAAAATATTACCAAAGGAAAGCAACAGACTGTCATAGGACAGGGCATTAAATTCACCATTCTCTGTCTTGAATTTAAGCTCTGATTCCCAGTGTGTCTCTCTATGGTGACCAGTCCATTGTCAATATCGGATGCTGATTCAATTAGTTGTTTTATGCTGTTGCTGTGGTCACATATGCTGTGTTCCAAAACATCAGATTTTGCTTTTCCTTACATTTTCTACATGTTCAATACTTTCATGTTAGAAGAAAAAAAAAATCTCCGAACTGACCATCTATTTAATTTGAAAACATTCAAGGCATAACTGTGGATAGAAAGTAAGTTTTTAAAATTTCCCCTTAATATATATAAAACTAGAATTGTGATATGTTAACATTATAATATTTTTTCCAAATTAGGACTTGAACAAGGCTTTAAAATGTCCTGAGAAGCATGATCAATGAACCAAAATTCCATGGTTTTGCAGTGCAAGAGAGGTAAGTGACACAAGGAGATAAGACCTTAACATTCAGTATATTTTCCTTGCCATTAATCAAGGAAGTAGAAATACCTTTTACACTATTAAGCTCCATCTTAAAATTATCTGGATTTCTGTTAGATACTAGTTCAATTATTTATGGAGGCAAGTTTGAAATTTAAATCCTCTGGTAATAAGATTTTTTCCTAATATTCATTTCATGCACCATTCTTACACTAGCACACACATTCATTTTTCAGGATATTTATGTAATTGTGGAGATTCATTTTTAGGCAGAATCTGGATCATGTCTTTATATGGTTAGACTGCAAAAATCAAATTCTTCTTGTTACTTCTTGTAAAAAGGATGTTTCTCTCCCTCAAAAATCCTGGTGGCCCTTCTCTACATCTTCTCTGAAACAAGTTTAATTAATCTCTTTTCTTTTACATAGCAGAGATTAATGGTGTATGTCACAAAATTTCTTGTATAAGAAAATGAATACTTTCCACCTCTCCGAGAAACATATAAATTCCTAAGATAAAATGTTATTCCTTCTCATCCATGTCTGCCTAAATGGGCCTAGGAGCTGTCTCATTCAACAAAAATTAAACCTAGGATGATAGAAATTAAAAAATTATTTGGAGTCATACAAGAAGAGCCTGGCAATGTTGTTTGATAGAAAGCAGACTATCGGATGAGAATTTCTAAGACAACACAATTTGCAACTGGAGCGGTCATAATAAAATTCTCAGTGTACCACAAATTCCATAGAAAACTTTTCCAGCGTCTACCAGGTAGCCAATGACTATGTACTGTGGAATTTAAATAGAAGTAGAGGGGGTAAAAGAACCAATCCCCTCCCTCACCCACTCCCCAACAAACAAAAAAAACCCCAACGAAGTGAAGCAAAGCAACCAACAAAACCAACCCCCCCAAAAAACTTTAAGATATCTGAAATTAGAATTGAATTGGGTGTGTGAAATGTACAAAAATTTTAAATCCATTTTAGACCAGCTTTAAAAAAATATTAATAAAAGTATTTATTTTTATTGTAGCCTTTTACCCTGAAAAATCCACTGTTGCTCCTGTGAAATCTTCTTTGTCTCTTTTAAGGACTTGATAATACCACTGCAGAGTGGTGTAAAAGTGAGAACTCCATTTTATAACCAGTGATGGAAATGAATGGAAATTTTGAATCTCATCCATGAATGGGCACTTTGAAAATGCCTTTTTATATTATTATGCTATCATGCTAAACCCTAATGCTTTCCATTTTTAAAACCTTGAGTTAAATTGGTTACAGGTCTAAATTTAGATTAGAATTGAGAAAGCACCACCATAAAAGATTGATGGAATGGCAAAAAAATTTTTTCAGAAATCCCATAATAAAATTTTCTGACCTAGCATCAGCTAGAAAATACAGGGGACTATATATTTTTAATGAGCTAATTACTCATTCTTTTCAATTTCATAAAATCCCCTACCCACTTCTGGTAATGATTAGGAAAATAGATTCATTGTTCCTAAGTACAGCATGATTATGAATTCCAAGCAGACTCATGTGGTATTTGTAAATGTACAGAACTATATTTGACCTTAAGTAACAGGTTAAGGTGATGCCTTAAGTTTTAGCTTTCATATTATCCAGATTCTCTACTGTAAGTGTACATAACTCTGAACTTCATATGAAGCGTTAGCAAGTTCTCTTCACAGGGTAGCTAGACAAAACTGTCCTTTTCCAGCCTGAGAACCAAGGACACCGTTGTAGCCCCAGGCCCACAATCATAAACAGCAGTGAATTGAGGAGAGCAATCTGGGAGGATGGGACTTCATAACCTGAAGCTAGCTGCAATTGGACAATTAACCCCAAAACTTATAAAAGAGTGAAAACTCATGACTGGTCTTCCATCTTGGCTGTAGTCTCAACCAGGCCCTTGCATTGCCCAAGGTGTATCTGTGAAGGCCTTTTAAGCAAGTCCTGCTTTGTTCCTTTAACACTCTCTAGCCTCTGTTCTAAGTAGCCTCTCAAGGCATCAAAGGAAAGTTGCTCGTAACAGACATTGTAGAGCAACTGATGAAGTGATTACTTTAGTTTTTCTGAGAGAAAAATAAATGCTGATCTAAGGCTTATTAAAAATCTTTGAAGGCATTTTTTTGACAGTATCCTTCTGTGTAAGAAATTTTCGCTAGGAAAAAATGGAACAGGCAATTCCATAAATAATAATTTTTCCTTTATGAGAAATTTCCCATTATAAATAGGTCATTTGTCAAAAATTGGAATAGTGATAATAAAGTTATTAGTATAAAAATGTTATTAATATAAAAAAATATACTTGGTTTACACAAAACATTTCTGGGTATCAAGTAGAGGACTAAGACCATGTGGCTTCCACCTTGCTACGTATTGCTCCTCCCCATTGCCATGGCAACATAAGCCAGGAGATAGCCACCCAGTTTCTATGTCTGCATCATGACTTTGCACTTTCTTCACTGTTTTGTACTTCCAACAATAGTTTCATCAGTAAACAACATACAGGGCTTATAATGAATTATGTAATTGATTAGAAGGTTTTTGAGAGCAGAACTCCTATCATAGTTATTGAATCTTTGAAACTGTACCTTTCAAAGGCTGTAAATCAGTAAATCAGGTTTCCAAAAATACAGATGTCAAATGCATACTATGGGTGAAGGTATCTAGAAATTGTGTCTTTGAAAAAGAGGGTTATCTAAATAGAATATCACAGAATTAAAATATTTGAAAGGAAATATATCTCAGAGCTGAAAGAAGAAAAGAGATATGACTGAAACTTTCTGCCATATATGTATAAAAATCAATATAAAAATCCCTTATATGTATATGAGTATTTTTATACAAGTTTTCTTCCTTTTCCATGATGTAGAAGATCTGTGCAGGGGGTAGGAAGTGATAGACAGAGAGATGGGGATACAGAAGCTTCATTCCTTCTCTGTGATCTAATCTGAAAATATTCAGATTAATTCTACCTAGGGATTTGCATCTAAGGGTGTAAAACTTTTTCACACATTTTTTGTCCCCTCTACATACTGATTTTTTTTTAACAAGCTTGATTTTTGAAAATGCATTGTTGAAGGTTGTAAATAGTCATCACATATTTTCCTCGAGGGTAAGAGGTATATCCCCAGACTAATGTGGAAAAAAACCACATAAGGAGCACATGAACCAACCTGAAACGATCTCTTGGTAAACCCAATATCCTAAATAAACAGCAATATTCTGTTTTGTGTGGCAGTTCAGACTGTTGGCACAGTCTCAAAATTATCTGTGGAGATGTGAGAAATGGAGGTTATAGTCAAAATTGTGTGGCAAATGAATGTTATTTCTATTAATTTTTTCACATGCTCAAGGAAGATAGTTTTTATGGTACACTGAAAAAATGCATCTGTGGAACTGAGGTGTTCTGAATGAGATCTGCCTTTGCTTTACACAACTGTAAGATGTAACACTACTTTCAGAAGATAACACTCCATGCTATATTTCTTACTGTAACATACAGATTCACTTACAAGGCCAGGCCAAAGAGCATCCAGAGGTGGAAAAATTTGCATTAAAGATGCTTCAAATACTGTGGATTATGTGCCGTGTTCTTGGACTGTTGTAATAGGCCAATTATGTGCCAGTATATATATGTACTTTCTTGAGTTCTTGCTCTCTCAGCTGAATAATCTTTTTGACTACAGTGAGTTTATTCTTATAGGATCTTATATGATTGAGACACATACTTTGCTTTTTTCACATCTCAGATTTCTTTAAA
This sequence comes from Cettia cetti, assembly GCA_013401135.1. NCBI lineage: Eukaryota > Metazoa > Chordata > Aves > Passeriformes > Sylviidae > Cettia > Cettia cetti. The sequence continues at coordinate 28,177 of VZUI01042473.1, read as the reverse complement.
TCATGTTCTTTGATCCAGAAGTTTATCTGGATCCTAGATTTTGTTTTACTCCCTCTGATATTTTCATCAGTATTGAAACAGGAAAGTGATAGTGTATATACTTCTCAGGACTTAAGACATATGTAGTCCTACTTCCTGTTTTTACTCACTTCTACATCTGTTTTTCTTCTTTAATGCAAATATAGTGGGCAAGCCATTTTTTACTCCACATTGAAATAAATTTCTTTTTGCTCTTGCAGTCACACATAGATGTACATTGTCCTATTTTGGTTTTGTTTATTCATTTCTCAGTAAATAAATTATACTGTTACCCTTATTTTCACTACTCTCAAATAATTGTCTTACTTCTTAAGTTGTATTTTTGTTTCTGTGAGTTGAATATCTTGTTTCTTTTTCTTCTTTAAAGCATGTAGAAAAACATTATATGATCATGTAAGGATGCCTTCGTAATGAACAAATGGAAGCAGAGCACAAACAGCCTTACAAGAGAAAACGTCAAACCTATTATTATTTTGAAGCCATATCTAAAAAAAGTTCTCAGATAAAAATGAAGTGCTATGTCCTATGAAATAGAACCATGAACAACATCTACTTCAGGCCTGTCCTTTCTGATATGAAGAGCATAAGAGTGAATCCAGAATTTAATATGATAGTTTATCCAATAGCAGTCTCATATCTTGTGATTTCTTAATTAGGCTGACAGGCTCTAAAATCCTCTACTCAGGGGAAAAACAACATATCTCCTGTGTGTTGCAGTATTAAAAGCCTGGATATTCTTCTTCAAGTGTATTTAGTTAAAAGGTTGGTATCTTTATTTTAAGTTTAAGCTTTCCAAACTGATCCATTTCAATGAAGTTTCACAATTACTATTTTTGTTCCTCAGATTTTCATTTGCAGAGGACTGTGATAAACAACATCCTTTTGTCACTGAAGGCTTTACGTTACTCTAATTGACAAACTATTTTCCTTAGAGAAATGTTTATGAAGAAATGATTTTGCATATGACCACACTGTTCTACAATGCTTTTTGTTATTATTTCCATTTCAATCAAATGTTGACTTCTGTAATCTTGCTTTTATTACTATCATCTAGCATGCTTCAATGAGTAATATACAAATACAATAAACAATGTAAAAAGGCAGATCAAATATTATCTTTGTATTTTTCCTTCCATTTCATTTTAAATTAAGCTTACATTTCTGGCAAATATATTTTTGTCCCGGGCTTGTGGGAACTAAATAAAGAAGCTGATTTATCCCATTCCTTCCATTAAGGAACACAGAGAAAGGAAGGAAGACATACTGGAAACTTCACTGTAGTTTACTTTTCAGTATGCTTTCAAAACTGCCTTAACTAGCTCTTTGAATGTCCTGCTAGGTCCTTTCTTGACAAATGCCAGCTACATGCATCCAAAAGAAGTATTTGTCTCATTCAGCACTATGCCTTTAGAAAACTTAGTAACTTTCAATTGGCAACAAGGACTGCATTGGATTTCTACTTGTCATTATTAAATATTGTTGGAAAACTCACTGGGAAAATTAGGGGAATAAGGTTTGAGCATGACTGTTCAATGAGCTCTTCGTCGCTGCTGACAGGTGATGAATGAAACATCCTTAATATACCAACACGTTAGGAGAGAGAGCAATGAAAATGAGGGCAAGAGCACAAGGTAGAAGAAAAGCAACAACCCTTTTCCTAAAGAAAACAGTGATGTTTTCATGTCTTTGAGAGACAACTGACAAATCTGCTTCCTACCACTTGTAGTTTTTCCTTCATTGTAAAACCTTGTAACTGTGTTCTCTATCCAGACAGACTTAGCATTTTAATAATTTCCTATATCAACTCTTCTTTTTTTCCACTGGGTTTGCTCTTCTTTAAGAGCTTCTACTCTTCTGAAAGAGTGGCACTACCTGTAGACCCATCTTTAGCTCTCAGCTGTAAGAAAACACTGTCTTCATCTCCTATTATCTGGAAACTTTTCCATGCTCAATATTTAAGTGGCCCCATTGGAAATTTACTCATCCCAGGCACATTTATAGCACCAGTAACTTCCCCAGAATTGCACATAGTGCAGACATGCCCATAAGGACAGAAAAATGCAACTATAAATATAATGAAAACATGAAATGCAGAATTAACAAGTGTCAGTGAGTGGTTTCATATAGTTCCCCTTCTGTGCATCTGACATATAGAACTTTCTCATACCTTTGCCTTCTAACCCCATTAGTTTCTCTGTGAATCAATATAATTTGTCTCAAACGTCATCCACCCTTTTACCTTCAGTCCAAAGCAGAGAAAAACAATAGATGCTCCTGAGCCTGATGTCTTAGGCAAAAACTCATTGACTTTCTGGGAACTTCAGCAATAATATTCCAACATTACTAAAAATTAACTAAAAATTAGCATGACTTAGATAAATGAGACATATTGTTTAAGAACCCTTTGCATATCTATGAAATGGGTTTTCAAATAATCCTGTGATGTGTTTTTAAAGTTAAAGTTAATATTTTGGCTGACACCTCTCTTTTAATCAGAAGCAGAAAACTTCAGAAAAGGAAGGGCAATTTAAATAAGTTGTGTGGACAGAGAGACAAAAATATTTTCTCTATTTTTAATGTAAGACAACTACTAAAATTGGCAAACTGACTGTAAATTCTCTTTAAAAAGAGATTTTTCAGGTAGGACTTCATACTGCCTCTTGGTATTCACTTACAACATTCATTCATATCACTGTCTGAAAATCATTTTTCATTGGATTTTTGAAAGAAATTGAGCATTTGAATTTAGTCACTATTTTTGACCCATTTTACTGATTTTACTTTCCAGAATAGGTCAAAGCTGGAGAAAATATCTTAAACTCATGCATTTACTCTTCATATTTTATCTCTCATCCACCTAAATGGAGGCTTCTTAATTTCAGAATTTATTTCTGGGGCCAGTAACTCAAAGAAAGCTGGTGGTCTACAGGGAGAAAGTCACTTAGCTCTAACCAAAATGCTATTTCTCACTTATTAAAAAAAAAAAACAAAAACAAAAAACCCGAGTGTTTTTTTCAAAGAAAAGAACTGATATTTTGGTTAAGCCTCCCATTGGAAAATCTAACTTCCATGGTTACTATTTATAGGCATTTTCTCTACAGTACAGAAATGATTTTTCAAATTGGATGTTAGAATATAAGGCTCATTCCAGGAGTTTTAATGTGCATTTAAGCAGCAATTATTTTGTTCTCAATTAAAAAACATTTAATTTTTTTAAAATTCTATGTAAAAATAATTATATGGAAGGCATAAATATGGGGGTAAGAATGTTAATACTGGGTAAAAATGGTTAATCTGTGTTTTGGTACTTAGTTTATGCTTGCCTTCTATATATTGATTTTCTTTTCTGAAAGCCAAATCCAGTTCTCTGTATTATAACTAAATACTGGTATGTAGAGTAATGGGTTTCTCTTTCAGTCAAGGTGCAGACAAAGGACTCTCACCACTGCTTTGCAGATGCTGGCCTAAAAAGAGCACTTGTATGTCTTAGGGAATGAGATAAGATGTTCAGCTTGGCACGAGCTGTAAACTCCAATCAGCTGAAAATCAGATTTCCCTGATAATTCCTGGAGAAATTTTCATCCAGAGCAAGAACGAAAGAAGAGCAGCATATTCAAAGCCAGTATGACTTTTTTAGGACAGCTGAATGTCACTTAGCCTTGAGGACAGCTGCACAATGAGTGGGGTGTAAAAGTGTCCTGAAGCTACTACCATATTTTCTCTGTGATCAACAAGAGAGGAGGATTTCATTACATCAGTGCCAGTGCTTCTGCTAGAAGTTTTCATTGGAAGGGTACAAGTATGGTGTAACAGAGGTTATTTGGATTTAAGAGCTAGAAGGCAGGGGGCATACGTTCATGCCAAGTAGTAGAGGTCTGTAAGAACACAGGTAAAATTCACAACAGCTCTTACTCCTTTACATTTGAGGAAAATTAAATCAGTGTGGTCTATTTTTATGAAGCGGTCTACTTCTATGACTTGTGGACTTTCCAGATGTGTACAATTCACATTTCTTTACTAGCTCTCTTTGGAAACTCTTGATGATTGATGGAGAGATGGGAAGACTGATTCGGTGATCAGAATTCGATTTTACTCAGATTTTCCAGAAGCTTATATACCATTTCAAGCCGGTTAATAATTTTCACTACAATGATTAGATTATACATGTTATTGTCAAACTCATGCATATTACAACACACTTGTTTGGAGAAGTTTGATTCCATCTTCTGTTTCCCGTAAGCAGACCAAATCCCATCTTCTTTTCCAGTAAGCAGACCTAACTCAATCCTCTACAATCTCAAAGCACTGTTTGCTCATGCCAGGGCATTTTGGTTACCAAACCAGCTATGCTAATTAAGTCTGTCTTACTCTCTGTCTTCTGTACTCCCACAGAAAACTTTATTTACTCTTTCCTCTTTTGACAGTATTTTGATAGTCACAAACCATGTATTCATACTATAGTTTTCTTCTTGAGGTGCCTGAATGTCTGTGTCTTCAACAAGCATTGCAATTTACATTCACCAACAAGTATAGTTGCAGACAACAAGTGCAGAAGTTTTATTCAACTCTATTATTATTCAACTCTATTATCCAGGCACTGTAGGATAACAAAGATGCAAAATGAACCCTCATTATCTATCATCTAGCTAGTTCTGCCACCAAAGTTAATATAGATTGGAAAGGAGTGAGCACATTGCTTAGAGACTTGATGTAATAGATATCTGTACTTTGGAGATCCTGAAGGATCTCTGTGAGATGAGCTCTGAGATATAAAGGGCTTTTCTGTAAATAGGTCTGCTTAGTATGATTGAACATGTGTGATCTGCCATGATTAAAAAAAAAGTTGAAGTATGTTCCAGGTTCTCTTTGTCAAGTGGTGTGTAAATAATAGCTCAGACTTCCCTTGCTTGTCACCTACACCCCTACACAGATTTACCTTTATCTTTGGTTGTAGAAAAGACACAGTATCTTATCTGTCTGAAGGAAAGTCAATTGACAATTATATTTTTTGATACAAATGTAGAAAAATACCACTGATATATTAGGAGGGTAAAAAAACCTGGGTTGTAATAAAATTAGATGGAATCTGTATCACATGTCTATATACCCTGTCTCACTATTGACAAATAGGTTGGATCAGTTTAAATGACAACTGATGTCATCTCTATCTGCTTACTGTTACTCAAGAAAAATGTCTTGCTTACATAAATGATTGCGATCTCCTTCAGAAATGCACAGAAAGTAAAAACAAACAAAAATCCAGAAAAACCCCAAACCCTATGCTACATTTTTTAAAATGCTGGAGGCAGTAAGAATATAATATGGAAATTTTCTTAACCTCCTTTGAAAGTAGTGGAAATGCTTTTCTATAAACGAGATAATGGACTATTTAAATTGAAGAACTTATTCTGAGAAACCTGTTGCTGTGAGAATGCTGAATCTGAACCAAAACAGAGCTGATGAGCATTGAGAAACATTTTTCTATGTACTAATGACAAGACCAGGTGGGAAAATTTAGATTTTAGCGGGGGGGATTGTTTGTTTGGGGGTGTTTTGAGGTTGTTTGTGGTTTGGTAGGGTTGTTCTAGTTTGTTTTCTGGGACTTTGAGGGTTTTTTTGTCCTTGTTGTTTTGTTGCTGTTATGGTTTTGATTGGGTTTTTTTGTCATTGCCCCTGTGTTGGGGTGCGTATCTTTCTCTGGTCAGCCCAATGCTCGGCTGGACCACCCGGTCAGCTCTGATATGCCTCAACAGAACCTGTTTGTGAGTTCTTGGACCTGCAGCACCTCAACTTACACTGTCACGGCTGTGGTTTGAAAGAGGGGACTCTCAGAGACATCTGGGGAACAGAGGTTTATTCAGGGGGTCACAGGGGAACCCCTTTGCCTCTGGTGGGATGCCTCCAGAGAGACCCCCAACCAGGGCTGCAGGGGGGGTTTTGTCTGGGAGAGGTTCAAGGGGTGAATACAAGTTATCAAGCAATAACACCAAGCCAAGTAACAGATACCAACTGAATTACCTAAACACTAACAAATTGGAGGTAAATTGGGGAGTGGTCTCAAGGGACTCTGCCAACTGCTGGCCGAATCTTCTCCGAAGGTTCTGGACCTTGGAGATAAAAATTCCGTGATGGACAAAGGGAAAAAGAATACATAAAAGAACCAATGGGAAGCAGTCTCTGGGCAGAGACCAAAATAGTCATAGAAACCCTTATCAACTTATGATAGTAACAAATTCCAAGGTAGGAGGCCCATACAGGATAACTAAAACTACACTAAAGTTACAATAAAGAACTATCCTAAACTCATAGCTAAAACCTATAAAACAATTCCTGCATCCCCACACCCCTGGGCAATGCAGCTGAAGAGTGATAGAGTTTTTCTCGTCATTTCCAACCCACTCAACCCAGGGTGTGTGTGTTTTGTTCCCCAAACAAATACACAACAAAAGAGGTGGGGAAACCCCCCTGCCCACCAAAATCCAAACAAACAAACAAACAAACAAAAAAAAAAAAAAAAAAAAAAAAAAAAAAAAAAGAAAAATCCAACCAACCAAACAAGCAAACAAAAACCCAAAAACCCCCACAAACCAACATCCACTCCTGTAGTAAAGGTGGTCTTAGGAATTCTGATCTTTAAAGGAAGAACTGTGGCCTTCCAGTGATCCAACAATGTCACAAATTGTAAAGAGCCAGATGAGTTGGTAGATATAACTCTTGACTTCCCACCTATGTTAAACCTTTACACAACTGAGGGTTTTTTTTCTTAAATCATTCCTTTCTGAGATGGAATTTTCCCCTTTAAATCTGCTACATGTGATTTAATGTTCTCAGTTGTTTGACTTTGTCTTTTTGACTGAAGAAAAAGCTGGAATACAACTCTATTAGAAGTTATTATATCTTCATTAAAAGTAAATTCCCATATTTGACAGAGGAGGTATGACTGACACCAAAGAAAGCTTCAAGCATCAGCACCCTATTATGTAAAAGCCCCTTGTACCTTTTCTATGTAGCCTCCCATGGGCAGCTCCACACAGCTATGGCTTTTTCACTCCTTCTTATCTCTTCCATCTGCAGTTCTGGCTCTTTCACTCATTCCTGCCCCTATCACAGTCCCCTAACCCTTTTTGTCCCTAACACAAGCTGCTGTCTCTTCCTCCTCACAGCACAGCCAGCAGACTCCAACTTATTCCTTACCACCTAACTCACTCTTTTACCACACCCATAGCTCTGACGGCAAGGCTGTTCCCACTCTTTAGTAATTAACACAGCTGCAATATATCGGGGCAAAATTGCCTTCAGCACTGTCTTTCTTCCCACACATATTTATCTGCTTACCATTTTAAAATAATGTTTAGATAAGCCATTTTAGGAAAGCAAAACTAACTCCCTTTAAATTGCTGTAGACCTTGAATAAAGACATCAAAAAATAGTGAGGGAATTATTAGACAGGATTTATAGAAAGGCTGCTTCCTTAACACAAATTACATAATTACTTTTGTGAAATACATTTTAGAGTGCAACACTAAGTCTGAGGTTGAAAACTGAGCACACTATAAAGAAAATTAAGCTGTATTTTGAAAGTGTAATAAAATCTGTGCAAATATGGAGGTCTTTTTTTGACATGTAGAGAAGTAGAGAAGTAGAGACATAGTGTTCTGATGTTTTGGTATAGTGGAAAACCCAAGTATGACACTGTAACTTCCACTTTGTAGTGTTACTTCCATCATGCGTTAGAAGTTTAAATTTTTGCTGTGTTCCCTGGATCTTATAAGAAACCTTGCTGGAGTAAAGCATATTATTGACTCCATATGACAAGATCAGCTTGGCATTGTAGATTCCAGTTACTTAATCAGATTATTCCTGTGCTATTTCTTAAAACAAGGTCAATTGCTTACTTCTGGCCTAGCAGGATAATACTTATGCTCAGCTTGCCAGGCAGCCTGTCTCCTTTTTTCCTGGTCAGCTCTGGGCTGAGAAATCCTGCTTTTAGAAATCTCTGGTGTATAACCTTGGACAAGCCAGCAGGAAAGTTCTGAGGTTGCATCTCAGCAGCTAGCTTGTTTTCACAGATCAGTAGTCTCTTCCTAGAGGTGGCTTATCTCTGAGTATACAATGAGGGGCATGGAAAAAGCAATGCATGCTTTTTGTAGGAAGGTTTGTGTGGGCACAATACTGTCACAAGGGAGATGCAACGACCACCATGGAGTCAAAGCGGGAAAAGAGGAAGTTTAATTTTTCTTTTAGCTTATATAGATTTCTAGAGAAGAGACCACATTGGAAGACTGAGGTTCAACCTCTTCGATTCCACTGGTCATATAAGGTGTCCATCAATTGTCCTTCCTACAGAAAGGAATGTAAACAAGATGAATTCTGAAAACATTACTTTGTTTACATGAAAGTATGTGAGAAAGTCCTGACTCCAAAATTAGAAGGCTGGAAAGCAAGGTGACAGGTTTGTTTTCTCCTCTGACAACCAGCTCTCTCACATGCAAGGAAACTGGTATTGAAACAGAAGAAGTGAAAGGTTTAATGTTCTCCCATGATGATTAGTGAACCGCCTTTAGAAGGCCTTGTAAATAAGGTGCCCTTATATATAAGGGCAAAATTTACAGGTATATCTTGGCAGGGTAAGAAACATAAACATATGCATGCTCTCTCCTTAAAACTGATAGTTATGTATTTTACCAATTCAGCTGTATTCATGCTGTCAAGCCTTAAACAGAAACATGTTGTCTAAGAGGAAAATTGTATGCATGAAATTGCAACAGGTCTTCAGACCATTTAGGGAGACAAATCATATTTTAGACATGTAGCAAGGTGTTAAGGATCAACAGAAGTGTGAAACATGTTTATAAGCAGATAAGGCATAGGGAGACTCTTAAGGAAGTTGATCTACAACTTTTCCAGAATGTAAAGAATAAAAAATATTTCACTGAAAGAAAGGTTTCTGACAAAACTGCTCCCAGAGGAATGGGAAGAGTGACTATGCTGGCTGAGACATGGTAGACTCAGAAAGAGATAACTGAACTTAGCTCATACAAGCAGTATGGAGGCTTAAGTTTTAAATTTAATGGAGAAACACTGACACAAAACAGGTATCCATATTATTTGGGTGCTTGGGTTGACATACAGACTTACACTCTCCGTACGCATTTGATTATAAAAATAAAACTCTTTTAATTGTGTTAAAGTCGAATAGTTTTGCTTAAAAGAGATAATTTAGCAAAAAACATGTAACATTTTACAAATATTTAGAGGGACTTTTGTCAAGCACAAGTGAGAAACCAGAAACCAACTGAAAAAAAAATATTTAAAATGAAAATTTGCCTTTCAACTTGGTAGTGAAGGAAAATTGAAAAGTAGACTATGGATAAATAAGGTAAAGTAGAACATTACAAATTTTACAAATGCTTATATTTGAATGAAATTTATTTTTTGTGGTGTCTTAGTGCAATTATTATTTTAAAAACTCTTTTTAGCTTTTTCATAGTGAAAATAAAATTTCAGCCAGTGTTGCCAGTATGAAGTGTTTTTAGCAGCCTTAAAAAATCTCACATACATTCCCCCTAAAGGACAATATAAGAATCTCTCAATATATATTCTTCTGTTCATAGTACAAGATAGATATCAAGAATAAAAATGTAAGCTCATTTTTATTAATTAGATTTTGCTATAGTAAAAGGGCATATAGAAATAGCAGGAATACTGTATTTTTAATATTTGTGCATGGAACTATGTCATTTAGAGATTAAGAAAGCTCTGGTATGTCTTAGTTGAGAGTGGGATAGGCCTGATCAGACTTTTCTGGAATACCAATCTGAGCAAAAGGTATTTGATGCTATGAAAATAATCCATGTATTCCTTTTTAAGTTTGTGCACTATTACTAGTGACCTTTCCCCAATTTTGCACAGATGTATATATCCATAACTTAGAAACTTTAAAGACCACAAATAATACATGTGCATGGCTACAAGTCATGTGAATTTATTTTCTGTTTTTGTCTGCTCAACAGAAGAAAAGCTTTGAAGAGAAAAAGTTTGTTTTGTTTAAAGCAGTGAATCTTATGACATAGGGCATCTAACAAGATCTAGAGAACATGCAGCAGCAATGCCAGGACAGTTCTTAAAATCATATGTGTGGCACATGTTGCTGCGAATATAACAAGTGCTGGTTTGGCTTGTAAGGCACATATGGAGAAAACACACAGGCCCTCCTACCGAAGGGAGAGGACAGCCACACCACTGGTTGGGACAGAAGGATGACTGGTGGCTGCCTCACTACAGGGAAAAGATCCAGCCGCAGGGAGGAGGGTTAAAGGATCTGGTTCTGTAGGAACAAAAGTCAGTAATTTCAATAATAAAAGGGGCCCTGTATCATTAACTTGAAAATGGCAGGGACTACCTGAGACTGGCTGTGACATTAGAGAGAGTTTATAAAATTCCAATCAGCAGGAACTTAGTGACCTGTCTTTTCTGCTTTGATTACTTTCTGAATTGTGAGCTCTTGGAACGCTGTTCAGAGAGTACCTTGGATGAAAGAATAGGTTAATTAAAGCCCTCTAAAGCTGAATAGCCCTAAAGATGTGGTAGACAAATAATAATGATAAAAACGGTACTTTATTGTGCTTCTGAAAGCAATGGACATGAATAAAAAGTCATACCAATAGACACTCATTTTACTACAACTAGTGCTAAACCTACCAACGTTTTTAATAATTTCAAATAAATTTGTGCAGAGGAAGATAACTCTGAATTTGTATGTTTCTGTGAATAGTACTGTCTTACATCAAAGAAAGAACAGTATGACAAAAAGATTTTTATGGGGAAGAGAAAGGGAGGGAAAGTAAAAGTGTTTTTAATTATTTGAATTCCAGAGGAAAAATTTACAATTTTTCAATCCTTGGTAAGAAATCTAGAGCAAAAGATCTAAAGTGAAGGAGATGCAGGGAGAGGGAAAAAAAAACAAAAACAAAAAAAAAAAAAAAAAAAAAAAAAAAAAAAAAAAAAAAAAAAACCTTACCAACATAATAGAACTTTTCCAAAGAGAGTCTTACTCCTAATGGAAAATTATTGGATATCAAAAAGCATCTGACACTAGAGAAAGGATAAAAACTGTGGAAAAGAGATTTGACACAAAAAGATTGGCTATTTGAAACCAGCATCAATGAAACAACAGAACATCAAACTGCTAATGCTCTTGTAAACATTACAACGTCTGATTACTTTTTCTTAGAGGGTGGGTAGCAGTGCAGGAAGTATCAACAGATGGTATAACTTTTCACAAGCTTCCATGTCACATTAAACTTTGCACAGTGGTCAGAAAGTGAATCCATCTCAGAAATCACAAGAAAGATTAACATTTTTTTTTTTAATTAAATCTTATGTATGCGCATGAAAAGTGTGATATTAGAATAACTGATGTTGCAAAAAGATCTCCCTGTAGTGTCCAAGCCCTTGGGGTCAGCACAGGAGGGGTGCAGAGCAAAGAGACTCTCCCTGATGGTACCAGATAAAGAGGCAAGGGAAGGCTCAGGCCTCGGGTAAATTCCGCAGGTTTATTCTCCAACACAGTAACAGGAACTAGAGTAAAGGAAAATCCACGAAGGGAAACGAAGAGGAAAGAGCCCTGACCAGCCCCGTGCAGAGGGTTTTAAGCCAAACAAAAATGGGAGGGGATACATCACATGAACCAATGGGGTACAGAGCAGGGGTAAATGACAGGATATAGAGGACTAATACAATACATTAGTGGGTGGGGAAGCAATATGACAACCAATCAGAGGCTATATTCTATGGAACATTCTAGTAAAAGGGGAAAGCATTAGGAGAAATGACAGGGAGGAGGTGTGTACAACTTTATTGGGGCAAACCATGTAGGAGAGAATCATAGGGAAGGCAGGGTAAAACCATTACAACCAGACTAAGGGATACAACATCTCCTCTCTACTCAAATTAAGTAGAATGAAAAATAAACAATATTTAGTCTGACAGTGCTGAACTCATAGCATGTAATACATGAATACAGAAAGTGGAAAACTACATACTCAAGTTATATTGTTATGGTCTTATAGAGAAAAAAATACTGTGCTAAATACATCAAACCTTTGATCTGGTATACTCATTGAAAAGATGGAAAAAAGCTTGAGAAAATAAAATTAAGGAAGTATAAAATTGAATAGAAATATGAGTATGTTTGCACATGTGTTTTTAGAGCATTGATCTAGAATTCAAAGTCCTTCAGGCAGTCAGTTTATAAACATATCGCCTGGATTCAAAAGACAAAACTTGCAAGAATGTTAAAATGGTAAGATAAAAAGCAGATCTTTAATGAAAGCTATCAGGTGCACGAATATGGCTAAATGCCCATGTGATAAAGGATTTCTACAATTTATAAACAAACAAACAAATTTATATGTGTGTGTACATATCTTCATAATTATTATAATTTATATAATTAATTATTATATCTACCAGGTACATCCAATAGGAGATCAGTTGGGCAAGTAATCCACCCTTAGGTCACCCTTGGAGTTGGTGCAGGGGCTTCTTTGCCCTATTTTCTTGTTATGTCCTTCAAGTTCTAGTGGAAAACTCTCAACAGAAACTCTCCTTAAGAGTAAGACTAAACAGAATTTCAAGAACATGTTAATAAGGTTTAGCTAAACTTTGAGACAAGGCAGGAGAACTACTAGAAGCTATACAACTATATATTAAAAATCAACAAGGCCACAAATATATGCAAATATATTAAAATCTTAAAGAATCTTTGGACATCAAAAGAAGACAGCATGCTTTGTTGTTGACAAAAATGTATGAAAAACATTAACTGTAAACAACATGTATGTACATCAATGTATAAAGCTGAAACATTTACCATTAACTGTAACAGGGAAATTATTGGTGCAAAGACAGCTGCCAGCAGTTTGTCCTTGCACAATTGTCTATCAGTAGGGTTCTGGATAGTGTCATTACAAAACAGTGTATACATTCCTTATATCATTGACAATTTTAATTTCTTTATGCAGCTCTTTTGTTCTAGGCTACTGAGTTGTTTCTTGGGAAGAAAACAAGAACATATTTTCAATTGTCTAGGAAACAAAGGAATTTTTGTGTAATATGAATTCAGGTGAAATTCAGAGAAACTTGGAGATACCATTCCTGCAATAAAGGTAAACCAGTGACTTTATTATGTATTTTACATAAAAAAGTATGTATCTTTAATATTAGTAAAGTAATTTATGCTTTAAGATCTTACCACATTTGCCTCAAAGAACTAATGTAGACATGAAGGGTACCTGTTTAAAAAAGTTATGCTAATCTACCATAATATGCAACTGTGACATACATGCACATTACATACTAGGGGTTAGATCCTTGATACCAAGGTATAAGATCTCTTTTCAAACTTTTTTGGAAGAAAAGGAGGACTAGTTAGCTACATAAGTACAGCTCTCACTTCTCTCAGGCAACCTCACTGATGCACAGTTCATGGCAGGGATTTACATGAAATAAAGAGAAGAAAGAGGAAAATGCTATGTGCCCAAAGATGTCTTATTAAGGCTACTGAGGTAGCACCTATCTCTCAAGATGATCATATGCTATGAAAATGGCAAGGTAAAGAGTATGACTTCTGGAAAAATTTTAGAATTCCATATTTGGGTACCTTTAGTTAGAAATTGTTATTATTACCTTTGAGGCTAAGTGTAAACTAAGATTAAAACTAAGAGTACAAGAATATCTGTAAGTAGTACAACAGTCCTTTTAATACTGAAGAATTAGAATTCAGACTTTAAATTATGCATGTCAAAGATATTGAAAGGTTTGGGGGATCCCAATATGTTGTGGTCAGTTTGTAACATATCCTGTAAGATGGAGATGAACAGCTTTCCAAACTTTGTGTAAAAACATAAGGTAATTTAAACTTTTACAAGTTTGCAACAAGGACATTAACCTTCTTTGCTGTTTTAGCAGAGGGAATGATGGTTTTATCTTCATGGGTTTTGCACTTTTATTGAATATCTGTCTTTTAATAAGATAATTATTATTCTTTACTTAATTTCTTCCTCCTATTGATTTTTTTTCCCTAAGTGTCTACTGTTGTACTCAAAATAATTTTTACTGTAAGCTGATTTTCTTCTATTTCTGTTTATGCTACCTTTACTTGAGACAACTGTTTGGTGCCTTAGTCTTAATATTTACACAGGCTGGCTGACAACTCTTCTGGAAGGTTTTCTTTCTCACAAAGTGGCTAATCTTTAACAGAAGGTGTAGAGGATGCAGGAGTGAAATTTCCCCAGGACGTTCCAGGACAGAAGCTGTGATCAGATCTGAGATATAGATAGCCATGTTGAATTAGATATAGCATCACTGCTTGTTCTTATAGATCCAAGTAAAATCCCAGCTGACAGTGATATTGCAGTTCTACTATAAGTAGAACATTGCATTTTCCAATTAATCCTTTTTTTTTTGCAGTCGTACCTATATTTCTGGTGTAGTACTGATATTTTTAACTAAAATAGAGCAAACGTTTTTGTCTTTTCCCTTTTTTTGTAGTTCTTTCTCTTCCATCTGACTTCAAAACCTTCTACCTATTCTGAGTCACCAGAATACCAGACCTGACACCTTAGTAGAGCAGGCTTTTAGCAGCTTTTAGAAAACTGCCAGATTTATTATCTAGTACTTGCTTTCTGATTGTTACAAGCTATTTAGACTGTCATTATGATAAAATTTAATTTTTCAATTCACAAATCTCTAGTGATTCCAAATTTTCATTTGCTTTATGCAGCTCCTCTCTTTCAGCTGTGCTAGTATATCTATTCCAAAACAGAAAAGTTGATGATATTATATAGTTTCAATTATCAGGATAAAAACCCCCATCCAAATCTTGACCTAAAATTCTGCTGTTTTCATGTCTGGGTAAGTACTTATATATAAATAAGTACTCAGGTGGTAAGCAGACCTAGTTAAGGATCTTGGAAACATATTTATATACATACATACATGGATTTTTGCAATTTTTTTTTTTTTTGATATTTTAGATCCTGGGTAAAAACTGCAGTAATGCTCATACAAGAAAGTCTTGTATTTTCTGGATGATTATGAAAAATGGGATTTGAGATTAATTCCTGGTTGTATTTGAGATTAATTCCTGAAGTCTTTGGGAGGATTTGCACTGAAGCTCTCTGTAGATCCCATTTTCCATTAATGGTACCTGGATTGTGTGTCGTGCAAATCTGACTCAGAGTGCCCTGACTGTATTTACCAGAGCAAGACTGTAACCTGAAAGTTGTGTATTCTGTGTAGGCCCTACTATGTTTTTTTCTAATAACTTACTATACTTTCTAAACCACATCATGAAGTTTGATACCATGTCCAAATTGTGCCAAAATTGATTTTTTTCCCTTTTTCATTTTCTCAATAGTCTTTGTCTTATGAACGGATGAATATAATTTTACCTGGAGTTCTCTTTACAGTCTTAAGATTGCCACAAGAATGTATTGGGTGTCACTTTTTCTTCTTACAGATTTTGTCAGGAGTTCTCACAGCCCTTTAATGTTTGAAGAGTTCTCGTTCTCATTACATATTCATATTCCCACAAGAAAGATTATAATGAGAGAAGAAAATGTCATAAAATTAATCCATTCTCATAACAGACTGTAACAAGGACAGAAAATGGAACAAAATTAATCCATTCTCATTACACTGTGAAGACTGTAACAAGAACAGAAATGGCACAAAATTTATCCTCCTTGTGACAATCTTAAAATTGCATCAGGGCAGAAAAATGTGCAAGATTAACTGGCTCTCAGGACAAAGGCTCTAACTAGAACTGAACCTTAGTACCAAAGTAAGCTATTGTTGCCATTAATAAATTTCCATAAAGTGTGATCCTCTGTTTGTATATACATACCCTACATAAATCACCTACCATTCTAAGGCTCCCTAAAATAGCTTGAGTTTTACATCTATGTCACCAGAGGACTGAAAAAGTCACATTCAGTACTTGAAGTCGCCTAACAGAAAACTGGTTATTTGCATCATGCAAATTTAACCAAATATTTAAGAAGCTGTGGCTGTGTGACTTTTCTTCCAGATAACATAAATACCTTAACACCTGTCATTCCTCACATGTCCTGGACTTCATTCACAAAAGGCTTCAGGTAGTAATCTCCTCCTTAACCCTCACATTAATCTTGTCAGTCAAAATTTCTGACCCACAAACGTATTCTCAGCCATTTCTAGCCAAAACCTGGACAAATGGGTAGAGTTTAGGCAGTATCAGCTTTGTAAGATCGTCAGTAGTTTAGGTTGTGCTTGCAGATGTGATGGACTGTTCTGGTTTCAGCTAGGATTTCATGTCTTTATTTAGGTCTTATCTTGACAGTCATCATCATCTAGGGATTTGAAGATTGAACGGTTCCTACTGCTGCTTGTCCCTGTGGTGACCTTCCAAAGCAGCCCTGTATTGGGGATCCCATCCCAAGGTGCTGAGGTCTATCTGTGCAAACTGAGGTTGGTATATGCTGCTCTGACAGTTAGGTGGAGCAATCTCTAAGACTACAGGTTCCACATCTTTTGGGGGCACTTAGTTTTTGATAATGAAATGATGATCATAAAAAAATCAGTGCCAGACATGGCCATTTGGGGACGTAAGACTGATTGAAGTAAGATGAAGGAATTTTTTTTTCTTTTATACTAATTTATTCCACTTCAAGATGCAAGTACTCCCCCATATCTTAGAAGAATTTAGCAATCTATAGTGGTTTAAAAAAAAATCCCATCAAACAATAAACCAAGCTAAACAAAACCAAAACCAAAATACTCCCACCAAAAACTCAATGTGTTTTTGATTGCTCTGCCTCTAGTAATTCTGTAAAAAACACCCAAGACATAATCCTCTTTGATCTTCTTGAAAGCAATTTTCTTTTCATGGCCTCATGAATGCAAATTACTTACTGACTCCTATCTACTCTGTTTGATTGGGTGCACTCTTTTAAACAAGTTAATATTTCTTCTGTTGTCTTCTACCTATTGATTTGTCATAGAGAAATAGAAAGCGTTTTCTTTTTACCACTATAAACATGTGCCATTACAGCTGGGAATTTTTGGTCACTGGTGTTCTTATACTGTCTTCTAAAAACTTTAACAGAAGATTTCATATCACTTGACTCCCAGGAATTTTTATGCTTACATAGACATCATGACTGAAAGCTAACTATTGTACAGACCTACATGTCTCATAATATAAATAGTCCTTTGGAGAAGACAATATATCACTAGAGCAATAGAAACTTTTAGTAGTTTTTTAGTTTTATTTGTATCATCCTTTTCTCCTTGATTTTTTTCTCTTTTTTAAAAAAATTCTTTTAATTTGCAAAGTCTGCTCATAAGCATTCACAGTTCCTGCAGCATTTTGAATAACAATCCTCTGCTTTTTCCAGAATGTTTTATAGAAAGTCTCAATGAATTACTCACCCTATCTTATTCTTTCTTGTCCTCTTATGTGAAAAGCCATTGTCCAATAACACCAGAGAAAATCCTTAGTATGTCTGGGCTTTCCTTATGTTAAGTGTAAGCTTACCAAGTTGGACACAGCTTGCTTTATCTCTTTCTTAAGTACCAGTTGTATGTGCAGAGTCATGGGCTTATTTTTTCAGAAGCTCTTGGGTTCTAGCCAGCCTCAACCAATAATATTTGTTAGCCGCTCTCACACTACAAGTTCTAAAATATGTAAGTCCCTCAAAGCTTCAATTTTCTGCTGGACCATCATTTCCAGAAAACTGCATTCCTAACAATTGATCAAGAGGGTGAATAAAAAAAAAAAAAATGGCTGAAACTCAGTTCAGAAATATGCTGGTGTAGGGTAAAAAAAGTTATGTTATCTAAAAGTGACCAGGGGTTATTATGTATCACTTTAGTTTCAGTTAGTTAGTTTGCTTTGACAGTTGCTATCTAAGCAAATTTCTACTGCGGATGTTTTCTGCTGAAAAAAATCCTCTAAATCATCTGATGATGAATGTTAAATATTTTATTCACTATTAACAAGGTGTAATCTGATATGGATCTTAGAGATTCCTTTTGTTCCTTATAAATACAGGACTTATAGAATAATGCATATGGAACTAGATGTTTCATCTAGTTGTGAGTTCAGTGTTCCTTTGCTAACTAAAGTACATTGATATGTTATATGTAAATATGTATGTTTCCTGAATAATAGGAGTATATTTTGGGGTGTAGTTTATAATTTTGCTTTACAAGCTTACAAAACTTAGCACATGAACTGATAATTCAAACTACCACACCTTGTTTTATTCTCATGTTTTACAATAATTTCTTCATTAGCAGTTGGCCTAAATATATTCTTACAAGCAGGGAAAAAGCCGTTTTTGAATTTTGAAAAACTGTATAACTTTCTGTCAGTTAACTAGCATTGACAGTGTAAGTCACATCTAAACAATAAAATATTTACTTGACTATATAAGGTTCGTGACTTATTTATGAATGGGTAAGTTTATACAGGATGCAGAATCAACTCTTATCTCTGTAGCAGACAGGGATAAAATAAAAGAGAGTAAGCAGAGACTACCATTAGCAATGCAATCCAGGCACTACATAAAAATGCCTTTTGTTTCTTACTGCTGACAGTAATCAAGGACTTAATATTTGGTTGCATTCTTCATCTTAACCAGAATGCTAGAGAATGCTTGAAGATAAAATGAAATATTTTCAATCACAATGTATATATGAGTTTTGTTTATTTATTTGAAGTAATGATCTTGGCATCTTTCCTCAGCAAAATGTAGCTATTCTTCTTTTAAAATTTGTTTGGTTTAGTTCTGATTTTGGTTTTCCTGGGTTTTTTTGGTGTTTTGATTTTTTTTTTTTTTTTTTGCTTTGTTTTGGTTTTGTTTGTTTGTTTGTTTGGGGCTTTTGTTTTGTTTTGTTTTTGGTTTTGTTTTTGATTTGTTTTTCCTTTGGATCTGTCTCTCTTGTTTAGAAACTCCAATAGAGTGAGAAGCCTAAATCTCTATTGCACACCCAAAACCTTTATAATGGGGGAAGTGAACCATGATGAACAATATAAGTGCAGCAAATAATCAAATTACATTTTTAGGTGGGTTTTTTTAATGCTATAGATATCTTCTGTCCAACTAAGTGAGAGTTTGTTTCAAAGTTTTCAAAAAAAATGCAATTTTTTTCCTAAAGAAGAAGAAAAACACAGTATTTTAGCACCAGTCAGCTACCAAAAGAAAAGGAAGTCCTAGGATCTCAGATCAACTCTGAGTGCCCTAGATTTATATTGCAGTTCTATGTTATCCAAGAACAGATGAACACAATACAGCTTATTCAAAATGCATGTCAATGTGTGGACATGGAGTAAATCTGTGGATAGGCAGAATTTACACACACAGATATTTACACAGAAGCCCTATTTTTTTTATGGAATTGTGCTGCACTGACTCTCAGCCTTGAAGTTGATATGTGCCCAGAATTATTCATGTTGTCAGAGATTTTTGTGGTCAGTGTGCCCCACTGTCTTGCTCAAGAGGAGTCAGCACGACCAGTTGCATTTTGCATTTCTCTGCAGAAGATCCACAGCATTTCTGAGCAATACAGACCTGTGTTTGATCAACTTAATTGTTAAAAAAAAAAAAAATCCTGATGTTTAGAGGCAACTTTCTGTGTTTCAGTGTGTATCCCCTTCCTCTTGACACTTGGTGCCATTAAAAATCTTCCAGCTTCATCTTCTTCCTTCTTGTTAAGCATTTACATGTGCTAGGAAGATCCCCCTGAGCCTTTTCTCAGACTACAGTCTGAGAAAGTCAGCTCATTCTCAACCTCTCCTCATGAAGAATGTCTACAATGTCAGGACAATGACCACTGAACTCATCAACTGACTTGCTTAAAAATCTAAGATACATTGCTGCAAATGACTAAGTCCCACTAAAGTGATAGTTTTCAGTCGAAGCCATATCTGCATTATAAAAACAGACAGGGAACAACAGCACAGATGCTGAAAAGATTCAGAGGACAGTTCAGCTTGGCTGTTTTATGCACTGTTACATGCACTTCTGATTTGGAAGTCTGTAAATCTTTTCAAGGATATGAAAATTCTTGTCCAGTTCTATATATTTATTTTCAGGGACTGATGATATAGGGTTTTTTAGTCCAGCTTTGCAATAGCATGAAGTCATGCTAGGCTGAAGAAAACACAGAACTCCTAATTTGAAGATATAGGTTGTGTTTTCTTACTAAGAAGCCCATGCTTCCTGAACTGTGGATTGAGTAAAAGCTTTTGACCTGTTTACATGTGGTCTGTGAAGGCTAATAAAACAAGAAATAGGCTTTCAAACATCTTCGTTTTACAAAGGCCACCCTTCAGTATTTCACTGTCCAAACTTGCTTCCAAGTGCAAACTTGCTTTCTCCATGTCCTAAGTAGCAAGAAAGCAGTCTTATGGTACAGTCTTATCTAACTTGTTAGTCAATGACCTGGAAAAAGGGACAGAATATTCCTTCAGCAAGATTGATGATCATACAAAACTAAGGGGACTGGCTGATGCACCTGAATGTTGCCATTCAGAGGGACCTTGATCAACTGGAGAACTGTGTGGAGAGAAATCTATTGAAGCTCAACCTCTCACCCCCAGCACTCCCAAATCCTTCTGGGCAGGGCTGCTCTTGATCTTTTCATCCCCAGCTTGGCCAGTGATAAACCTTGGCCTTGTTAAACTTCATGTGATTCCCATGGGCCACTTCCTGACTTTTCCAAGGCCCTCTGGATGGCATTCTGTCCCTCAGGAGTGTCAGCTGCACTACTCAGCTTGGTGTCATCTGTAAATTTGCTGAGGGTGCACTCAACCCTTTCATCTGTGTTATCAATGAAGACATTAAATAACACTGGGCCCAGGACGGACCCCTGCACTTGTCACTGAGGGCAGTTGGGACACTGGCATTGACTACAAACCTCTGGATGTGACCATCCAGCCACTTTCTTATCTATCTAACAGTCTGCTCTATCAAATCTGTATCTCTCCAATTTAGGCTGTTTATCACAACCACAAAATACTAGCAAGCAGGTACAGCAAATGTGCTGGAACGTGCTAACTGGAACGCATAAAATTATATTAACATATTAACAATTCTCATGTCCTGAAATACAAATTCTAATCATCACATATGGAACGAGTGGTTGGTAAGTTGGAAAACGAGCGTTTTCCAGTAAATTGTTACAATTTATAATTGTGTTAATGGTGTTCAATATATGAAACAAATCTGAATTTTATTGCTCCTGAACTTCATTATTTAATCTTGATGACTATCAAAATTGAGCATGAAGCAAGAGTTTTAAGATTTGGGTGGTGTATTTTTGACATGTTCAAATTATATACTTGATTGAAACTTTACTTTTAAGAACAGATGTGAGTGATATAATAATTTAGCAAATCCTTTTATTAGAGTACAGAAAATAAGAGTAAATGGCAATTGCACTAAGAAATTTAAGCACAGAGAGGTCTATGCTATTTTAGTTTAAAAACACAGTAAATGAAATGTATCTGGCCATAATCAGTTAATGATACCTTCAAATACATAACTTTGCCATTGTGCCACACTGTTTTCTTAAGAATGCTCTTCAAACAGTTCTCAAGGATAATTTCACTGTTACTGCCTCTGGCAGGGCAAGAAGATACAATCCTTTCTCCTTACAATTTTTTTTCCCATCTTGCTTGATATCAGCAAATTTTACTAATGCTAAATGTTTTAATCTTTTGTCAAGGCCACTGTTTAAATTTGTCTGGTTTTTTTTAAGGAAGTACTGATATTTCACAGAATATAGGACAAAACATAGTCTGCTTCTTGTTAGTAAGATTGCTGAGAATGTTGTACACATTCAGTGACAACACTGTAGAACAAGTTGTCTTCTACTTCTGAGCAGTTAAAATTGAAGAGGGTTTGCTTGAAATTGAGCAAAACTATTTTCCCCTCTGGCTGTATAACAGATGGGGGAGAAAATTAAATCTGTTAGTCACAATGTCAAACATTAGGGTACAGAATTAACTGTATAAACCTTAAAGTTTTACGTTCCAGGTCATATTCATAAAAGAGTCTTTTATTCCTTGTCTTACATTAGTAATTTTACTGAACTTAGACTATTCTTCTATGTAAAATCTAGGACTAGATGTATCAACCATACTATATGTTCAGAAATGCCTTTTATTAAAGCATATTTTTCAAGTTTAATCCTAACTTATGTTCAATTAGGACCACAAAAACTTTAGTTAGGGCCTGCCTCTGTGAATTACAGTCTGCAAATCGTTACCCATTCATGTCAGCTGAGGATCTTGTCTGCAGGGAGTGTACCACTTTGCATTTGAACCTACAGAATGTTCAGATGTGCTACCACTATTTACTGATTAGTCATGAAAATATTTGAAGTAGTAGAAATCTTGTAAGCCAATCCATATCTTTAAAGGTGAGAGAAATCCTCAAATTCTACTAACATATAGGCAGTTTTCCACAGGCATCTGGCATGCAATCTTTTTGAAGAAGTTTATCTGAGGACAATAACAATATGTAATTCATATAAAATTACTGCACTACCTGTAATAAGAACACAGGCAGTGTGATGACAAAGATGACAGTGCTCATGAAGAATGAAGATGATCCACACTTGCTGGCATTTTTTAGTAGCAAAAGACCTTTATAAAATAAACTGACATAAAACAACAACAGCACTAGAAAAATAAAATAATAACAAAGGTTTTGATTTCACTATGCTGTTTAGTAGATATTACATTCTCCATTTCCAATTGCAATAGAGATAAAAACAGGCTATGGGGTTTGGACACAATTACCAATTACACTATTCTGGGACGAGACACAGAAAAATTAGTTATTCTGGCTATTTACACATTGAAGGCTACTGGTCTTGCTTTTCTTTAAATGAGGAGTAGTTATTTCCCTCCTTTTTTTTTCCATATACCTTGCTAATCTGGCTGAAAGCTACAATATATATATATATTTATATTAATCAATCTTTTATTGAAAAGTGCTTTGATTTGAGTGGGGTTTGAGTAGGTACACCAAAAAATCCAGAGCCAGCACAGAACAAGCTGCAGAGGCCTGTGACTGAGTTTCAGAGAACAAGCAAAAGTAGCAGTGCTTTTAATACTAAAATGTGTTAAGGTTGCCTTGGCTAATGAAAAGAAACTGAGTCTTTAGAATGATTCAGAATTAACACAATTAAGGATTTTATTCCACTAATATCTTTCTCTAGACTTCTGCAACCATGAACAGTGAGGTTTAGCTTTGAACATGCTTGACTGTCCAGTATTATCCTGTATGTACTAGTACTTTAATTAATGTACTAATGAAGAAAAATGAATGAAGATAGTAAAGTCACCTACAGAGTTGAGAAGAATTTTAAACACAGTTCATCCATGTTCCCTTCTAATGAAATATAAGTGCCAATGGTTTAAATACTGTCAATGATCAACTTAAAACATGACGTTTTTCTTCCTTGAAGACAGTTGGTCTGCAGGGACTTAAAATGAAAATTATGGAAGAGTATACCAAATTACATAATTAACTGGAGTTATACACTCAGACCATACAGAAAACATAGCTCAGATATAACAATTGAGATCACCCATATAAACAATAGTTAAGCATGAGTTAACACTGTTTTGGGGGGAAAAAAAATTTTAAAAAAACCCAACAAATTGAAACAAACAAAAACCAGCCAAAACTAAAGGAACAAACAAGCCAAAAGCTCCCAAACCAAAAGACCAAACAAACAACCATAGCAAAACAAAAACAAACAAGCAAAATCAATGCCCCACAAAATCATGTCCCTTCCCTAAAAGGAGGAAAAAGCACAATTGCACAGGAAAGATATGATACCAAACAAAATTTTTAAAAGAGCAAATGCTTTTCCACCTCAAAAAGAGTGGAGAGGTAGAAAATCTTTTGAGCTAGTTTAAAAAAATTGTATTGGTTGATATGCATCAAGTGGAACCTAAAAATAATCAACTAGTACAACTGAGTTTAAAAAAGCAAATAATTCAGTTAGTTGTCTGAATTTCTAAATTTGCATCTGTACAGTTAAACTGGGTTTCAGCTTTAATTTGTAAAATACTGTCATTTCAGAGATTATTCAGTTGAAATGGAGAAAAAAATCCCTAAGACTATGAGACTTTTCTAGAGTGGAATTTTCATTGGGAATCTTTCACTGAATTTAAGGAGCACAGGATCAGATCTCTGAATATGAGTTTGTTTCTGTTTCACATGCTGCTTTGTGTGGCACAGAATTTACTTCCTTTGCCCTACTTGACCTAGAAAAAAAGAGTTTTGAAGGCCAGCTTTTCATTAAGGCACTTACCAGCTTCATTCTTTCACATGGAAAATATACAAGCTTTGTATATACAAAAATATACAAAGCAACAACTTAGTAGCATTTTTTATATATTTTTGCTTCAACTGTCTGAGGACAATTTATGGATCTTCATTTTAAGGTAATTTAAAACAAACAAACCAACAAACCCACAACAAAACTAACAGAAAAACAGAATAATGCATCCTGTTACAAAATTTGAACTTGACATTTTCAAAGAAGAGTGATCATTCTCTTTTGCTTATTTATATATGTATATTGTATTTACCATATTTTCCTAAAAATAAAATTGCACAGGTCCTGCTTTTAGCTAAACATTTAAAACTTCAGGCACTGAGCAGGGGAGTAGCTTACAACCCATAAAAACTGAACCTGCTCAGAACATTATTACATGAAGCTTCTGAAGTATAAAGTAGAAGTATTATGTACTTATTAAGTACTTAAAAGTTATTCTTTCCATTATAAAATTTACCACAAATAACGCAGATTATGTTAATTTTATTACATCTCTTTCCAGGTAATTATGCTATGTTGCAGCATAAATTTAAAACTTACAACCCAATTGGGTTGTAATTTAAATTCAGCAGTTTTATCTGTAAAGCCACTGCCACTCCTGTGGTCTTTTGTAAGGAGGCTGTTGATTTTTTGTTTGGTTCATCACACAGGACAATGTAGGACTGTAGTTTCATTAAAAAGAGTTCACAATTAGAAAGACCCTGAAGGACCCATTAAGCACATTAAAGTGTGAAAAAAAAATTAATTTTCTTCGTGCATGAAATGCAAAACAAAAGACATGAAAACAATAAGAAAGTTAGTTTCATAAACTAATGTTGACACTTGGTAGCCACGATGAGAATATGATCAGCCCCACAACAATCTATCAAGATAGTTCTTGTAGGTACTATTCAAAGGTGATTTTTACAAAAGATTTCTAGAAAGCTGCTAAAAATTTTGTACATGTATGAGCAAGGCAGTATTGCAGAGTAGAAAGCCAAAGATACTTGTTTGAAAAAGTAACAAGTGTTATCATCCTTGATTAATCAGATGCACAAATCAACTTCTCAGTAGTGAATGAAAGGAGACAAATACAAGCAGATTGTGTGTGAAATGCCTTGAAAGCAAAAAAAAATGTAGGTCCCATTTTGAATAATAAGAAGTTGGAAGGCAAGAAGGCAACAACTGATTTCTAATAATGTTGCTGTACCAGATGTGAAATATTTTGCCTATCATAGGGCAACATATTAAGAAACATTAAAACAAGACCCAGTCCTTAAGAAGGAATGTTTCTCTCTTAGACACTCACAGGAAAAAAGAGAAGTTGAAAATAAAAATTAAAATATTTCTTAGAGCAAGAAAAAGAATTCATCACATGCCTACATCACAAAATGCTTATGCATTAATCCTAAAATAGTTACAACTTAGACCACTGCAGTTCTAGAATATAGCAACAACAATTCTACGGAATATACATTTTAATTGTACTCATTCATATTGCTATCAGAGTTAAAGACAGAAATTTACTGAAATGACACGTATACAAACACACAAGCACCAAGCATATGCTCATCAAGAATGTATTCCTCATGGATAATAAACGTCTGAAATTGTCACTATGTTCATCATGTTGCAAATCACAAGTGATCCACTGATCCAACAAAAAAACATTTAAAAAAGGATGGAACTTTAGGGAACGGTAAGAAGAAATCATATATACAAGTGTGTGTGTGCATGTATGTGTACATGTTTAATGTGAAACCCACCACTGTAGGCTAACAGGACCCTTTCCAGTTAACACCTATCTTCCATCTGTATTTAGAATATTTCAGTAATTTGCATAAAAACCACAGTGTCATTTCTGTCTCCCTCCCTTCAGATGGCACAGAAGTTGCCATTATGAATTAACATTTCAGTTTTAATTCAGATTCAAAGGTAGAAGGCGTAACAAATACAATATCCAATGTATTACCTTATACATTTAAAATCTATAAATAATCCAGAATAGGCCTAGCCCTGTAATATCCAAGGTTTTCTGAGAAATGTTCCACAAATTCCAAAAATTTAAGCTTAGTTTGATTATAAGTATTATCTTGAGCTAACAATTCAAAGGGCTTCTACTCTTTAAACTTCTAAAAACTATGCCTCCAACCTAATAATACTTTTCCAAGCTCCTAGACAGGTCCAGTGAATTGCATTCCAAACTGTTTTGTTTCAAAGCTACAAGTCAAGCATTATACATCATGAGGCTGATGATGGAAGACAAATCCAGGGTTGTCACTCACAGGTGTATGTCAGAGCCCAGTTAGCTTTCACTTCTGGCTGTGACTACTCCATAACAATCATTCATGGAAGGACAGGTTCCAAGTAGTTTAGATAAGCAACCTAGAAACGTTTTTAACGTTAGAAAAGAGTTGTTCAAACAAAGCACTCAAAGATTGGCAGCTATATACAATTATGAATGTTCTTTACTTAGGCCATTAGATTTCAAGTGTCATTTTAAAAATTACTGTCTTCCCCATGGCAATGACCAATAAATTAATAACACAAAGGACAATGGGATGGCATTTTTTTCAAATACATTAGCCTTGAAATATATACATATACACATATATTCCATGACCATAAGAACACAAAGCGTTCTTTTTAAAATATCTCTTCCAGTGATTAAAATGAATTGTTAGCTCCACTTTAAAAGTACCATTACATACACCATATAGAAGGATTTGAATGCAAAAAGTGCATGGACTTATTCAGTTCAGTCACTGAAGGGTTTGGTTTAGACATGCTTACCCAACACATTCCCACTGAATCTAAAGGAAGGATTGGATCAGGACTTCGACTGATCAATGATAGTACTTTGAATCCTACAATCACCAGTCTTTGCAGTTGCATGAAAATACAGAAACAAAAAAATCTTTGAAACAGTCAGCATTTTCCCACATGCAATGCCATCCATATTCATTACAAAATATAGCAAAAGAAGTAAGGTTTGCACACTAACCAAGAAATCACTGCTTTTCTGTCTTGCAGCCATTTACAGCCTTAAACTATCCAAAACATGTTAACATGATCCTGTCCCTCTGAGGACAGTTAGGTAGTGAATCAGTTCTTAATAACAGACACTATATGGTTGTGGGTTTTTTGTGTTTTTTTGTGGGGTTAGAGAGGTAGTTGAAGGGGAAAATGTGGGGATTGGGTGGGGAAGGCTACTGGAGGATTTTGTGCTGCTCTTCCCTGGTCTGGTTCAAATATTTGAGCTCTGTAGGTTTCAGAGTCTGTCCAGAAATGTCATTTGCCTCACGACCATCGTCAAAGACTGAGACTGAGACCCCCAAGGACTGGGACTGAGACCCCCCAAGGACTGGGACTGAGACCCTAAAATCCTACACAGGGTTTCTGGCCTGGCTGCCTGCTGCCTGCAGCCATGCTCGCTGGACCAAGGAGCTGGTCTCTATGGAACCCACGCAAGAACAATGGATGGACTGGCTATGGTGGACTGAACCAAGCCTGCTTGCCCGGACAGGCCTGGCCCTGCCTTAGGGGCCAGGTACGGTTCGGAATGTCCCTGAGCAGCTACGAGCTCCTGACACAGGTGGTTCCTGCTTTGGACCAGTGCCCCTTGTTTTGGTTCCTCCCTTGGCCCAATGCCCCTTGCTTTGTTTCTCACCTTGGCTCAATGCCCCTCGCTTTGGTTTAACCTATAAAAACTCTGGAGACCCCCGCTCACTTTTGTGATCACCCCATGGGA